>JAFEMH010005722.1:0-151746 GCA_022495995.1 Adenophora triphylla var. japonica
TTTTGAAATTTTTTTCAAACTAAGTGGGTCGGACTTTCGTTTTCTTGTATGGTGTTGTATTTTACTTTCTTTTTCTTTCCTTCTATTCTTAAGCTGTTGCATTGCATGCATGCATCTCATGTAAATAAAAATAAATCTTTCTCTTTTTCCTTAAAATGAATTAGACTTTTTACCTCACACTACCACTAGAGTCAGGTGTCACCTGTTGCCTGAGACACCCTTTTAACCCATCGGAGAAGCCAAAGTGCGGGAAGTGTGGTGATCATGTCGCCTCCCTTCCGAGTCTCACTTGGCCATCCAACTCATCCAGTGCGCTTCGGCTGCACGGTGGGAGCTGAAACCTAACCCTTGTGTCACCCACTTTACTAGGAATACACTCCATGTGACCGGTTGGTTTGACTAGCTTTTTATGTAGACAATAAATAGGGTCTTTATGTTAAGTCGCTACGAACCAATGATAAGTCAAGATCTATCGAGAGATTAAAGGCACTAAAAAATTGATTTCCTTTTAAGAGGACGTGTATGTAAGGTTGAGTGATATATTGTTAAAAGATCTTGGCCTATCATGGGTTTGTGGTACTTTTCATAAAAATCATATTAAGTGTCTATACGAGAAAGGTTAGTCATTAGGATCCACCACTTTAGGATATTTAGTTAGTTGCGAAAAAGGGGTATCCCTTCCAACCTAGTAGGTCTAAAAGAAACAAAGCTTTTGTAAATAAAAAAAAATTCAAGCTAGTACATGTTGCATTGAGTCAACCCTTCTCCTAAAGCCGAGTCTTGTCGATACTTCCGCGAGCTAAGATCGGGCCGCGTTCTTCATTCAACAATGACAACCTTGCCTCCATCAACTACTCCAAGCACGCTGCTGCCTCTGCAGCCAGGCTCTACACCGATCACTTCAATGGAAGGTCCGGTCGGCCCAACTTCAATGACATTCCGCTTTGCTCTGCACGCCTACTTTGCGGTTTGACCATGAGGTTGAGAAACTTGAAGAAGCGAGAATCGCACTTTGAAGAATCACAATCAAGAGTTGAAGGATCATTTTGTTGAGGAGCTCGGTAAAAGGGGACCAAGGTTATTTTGATGGGGAATGAAGTTGTCGATGTCGAAGATGAAAGCTGTCAATGCTCCTAATCACGCCAACCCCAATGCACCTACCTTCCCTCTACCCAACTACGTTCCAACGGCTACAATAATGTTCCACCACCGAGTCATGTATGGGAGCTCGAGCAAATCCAGACCTTATCAACCTCCTGCCCGACACACCCAAAGACCACTTTGCTAACCTACCCCCTCCCACTTTACCCTTCAATTATTCCGGCCACCATATTCCTACCTACTCCACCTCCCCTACCATTACTCAACCCCGGCCATGCGAGAACTCCAACATTGCTCTGAGACCCATTTGTGTTAGCATTGATTGAGCAAGTAAAAGCTTTGGCCAGAGCAAATGGGAAAGCAAGGTGTGTCCCCGTCAAGATGCTTAATCCGAGCAAAGTTGCGCCCCCTGCCTCAAGATTTTAAGATGCCCAGAGATGGCCATGTTTGGAGGAGTTACTTGCCCAGACACATTTGAAACTGACTATACGTTGGCGATGAGGGCTAAGAGCTGCCACCTTTGAGCAAATGGCAAGAATGTTCCATAGCACATTGGAAGGGGCTGCTCTCCGTTGGTTTTGAAGTTGAACGAGGAGGAAAGGGATACTTGGGACAAGGTTAGTAGAGTGTTCTCGGAAAAGTATCAAGCAAACATGGATTGGCAAGTTAATCGGGCTGATTTGGAGCACACGCTTCAAAAGAATGGGAGTCGATTTATGATTTCTACAAGCGTTGGAATGATAAGTTGAGCGAAATTCGGTATCCGCCCAAGGAGAATGAACGAAACAGATTTTTACAAGTGTTTGTTGCCGGACACAAGTTAGCTTGATTGGTAATGGTTATTTCCCCAATCTTAGAAATGGTAGGATTCGGGAGTACGGTACGGCGGCATCACGGAATCACTCCACCGAAAGACAGGGCTAGTAATAATTCGTTCCGCTATAGAGCTCCCGCAACAACTGCGGCAAAGAAAGAGCCGATGGGGCAAGTAAACTATGTACAAGGGGAGCTGCTTTGGATGTTCAAGGCTGTAATGAGGGGAATAACAATGTTCACCGCGAGAGACGTGTTTGATGATTTTGGAATGCCCGATGGGCAAAGTTTTCGAAGTGCTAGTAAAGAAGGGCTTGGTCGAAGCCACTTGAGAATTATGAGCCGTAAACCCAAGAAGACTTAGATGCTTCCAAATATTGCAACTACCACAAGTACAAGGGCCACACCACGATTGCGCATTCGGTTCAAGCGGTTAGTGCAAGACTTGATTCGGCAAGGCAAGGTGGAGAAGCGAAGTCTCCGAATGTTGTGGGAATCCCTTCCTAACAACGGGATCCACATGGTGGAAGGTAATTTTATCGAGTGTGATAGAGATGGAAGATGCTTTTGAGCCAGAGTACATCAACGAGAGAAGGTTTTCTCGGCTATTGTCGAGAAAGGGAGTGCTTGTTCAGATTTGTCCAAGTGTGTTGGTTTTGCTTTGAAGAGAGCGTGCGAAGCTCATCATTGAAGGGAAGATAGAGAATCCTAGTAAGATAGTTGGTAGTGATATTGCTATGGTAGAGAAAGACCTCAGCTGATCCGGTCAGTGCATTTGTGACGGACAGTGAGGCGGTTGTGTCGGTTGTAATTTGAGTTCAATTTATAAAGAATTTTCTTGTTATATCTTTGTCTTTTGAGGAAGCTGTCCGGAGAAGTTGCCTCGTTAAATGATGATTATGTGGAAGAGAGTCCTAAACCTCTCTCGTTGGCGAAATTCACGCGAAGTATCCGACATGGAAAAGAATGGGGTTAATCTACTCACGAGGTCCGGAAGGGTATATCAGCGGAAGATAAAGGGGCGAAGAAAGTCTTTGGTCCGAAAAGCGAAGTAGTGAATCCCGATAAAGAGGACCCTATTCTCGCTCAATGAAGCTAACCCGAAGCCAATATATCCTTATGGTCCTTGCTAACGTCCTCGTATGCTCGCGAGGATGATGTTGGAACGAGAATCTTGCTTTGCGACTTTGGTACCGTCGACCAAAGCCGAGAAGATGCTTGAGATGATCGGCAACATACACTTTGGGAATATCATCACGTTTTCGAGTTGGACATGCCGGAGTTTGGATCGGATCATAATGAACCACTTGCACATTACTATTGAGGTCAACGGGAAAAGGTTGCCACGTATTTTCATTGATAACGGTTACTGCGGTGAACATACGCCTTCCCGGGATGATGGACGTCCTTGATCTAAGTCCTACTGATTTGAGACCTTGATTCATTCCGTGCGAGGATACGACTCTACTAGCCGGTCAGTGTTGGGAATAATCAGTTTGCCTCTTACTTGCGGGATCACCACTATGATTGCCGAGTTCCAAGTCATAGACATACCTTCCACTTTCACCATCTTCTTTGGGTAGGCCATGGTTGCATCGGATGAATGGAGTCCCTTCCTCATTGCATCGGTGTGTGAAATTCCGGTCGGGCGACCAAGTGACGATCATCTACGACGATTTGGTAACGTCTCGAGGGTCAAGCAGGGGAAAGCCGGTTACGCAAATTCGGCATGAAGAGGTAGTTCTATGTTCGGCGGTTTTCGGCTAATAGCACAAGCACAAGTTTGCGCGGTAGACCTCACAAAAACATCGGACGAGTACGACCAGCCGTTAGAATGATGAGGAACATGGGATTTGTACCGGGGCCGGGGCTGGGTGAGCATCTCGAGGACCTACGCAAGCAATGGAAGCTGCGATCATCGCGGCAAGCACGGTTTAGGCTATGTTATTACCCACGAAGATCGGGTGAAGAGAAAGAATTGAGTATCTCGAGGCAAAGCTACCTACGAGAAGCCGAGAGATGAGACCATACCGCCTTTCCCTCAACGGTTATTTTGTCAAGGAAGGCGAGGAATTCTCTTGCATGGAATTTAATGAGCCTTGGTTCGATCACACGAGTAAGGCTGCGAAAGGCTTTGAGATCTTCGGGGATACGGAGGTCGGCGGATCGAAGGCGAAGCCGGTTCTCATGGATCCACGTCGAAAGAGAGGCAAGGTTGTCACGATTCGAGCCGGTACACCATCAAGGCCCGAAGATGAGTTGGCCGATCGGCTAGGGCGGTATCTTTGGATGAGCCGTCGGTCGAGGACATATTGCGGTTTCGGAGGAGTCGAGAGGAATGGGATGGTCGAGACCACTGCTACGGCATTTGGGAATACGAATATAGAAGATGATATGGTTGCGATCATTGGAGGAGAGAAGCGGACGAGACAATGTTGATCCAAGGATGTTGGTGACACCCGTGGTTGGAAAATTTGAAGAATTGGTGCGTATTTGGCGGACCCGTAGCCACGAAAGAATACATGGTTGAAGAAGCTGGGAGCGATGCCTCCTCTGTCGAGTCTCCGTTGGTTCCCCCAAGTCCTCTGTTTCTTGAGTCATCATTTTGTTTGAGTCGAGATGTGTTTTCTTTTGAGTTTGAGTCTTCCTCTAAGTCGATGACCTCACGTCGAGAGGACTATGACTTAGTTGCAAATGTTGTTTTCCACTTTCGCTATGAATGAAAAACTAGATCTTTACGAGTATCCCCTCATAGCCAATCTTCTTAATGATAAATTAACTAAAAATAATGCTCAACTTAATCAAATTAACCTAGTTAATAATGATTCATTAGAAGAAGCGAGATACACTAAACAACGAATACATTAAAGAAATTTACGAGCAAGTTATTAATCAAAGGGAAGGTCGAGCCCAAGGCTGCCGATGAGGTGTTAGCATGTATTAATTTGGGAACGGAAGAGGAGGCAAGAGACGCAAATCGGAAGCTTCTTGAAGGGCGAAAGGGAAGCTTTGATCGAGCTGCTCAAAGAATATTCGGATGTGTTCGCATGGTCATACAAGGATATGCGGGGTGGATAACTCAATAGTGGAGCACGAGAATACCGCGGCACCGGACCTTGAAACTGTCAAGCGAAAATTGCGCCGCATCAAGCGAGTGGTCTCTGCAAGTCAAAGAAGAGATAGAGAAGCTCCTCAGGGTGGGTTTTATCAGAGTCATTGAGTATCCAACATGGTTATCCAACATTGTGACAGTCAGCAAATCGAACGGCAAGGTCAGAGTTTGTGTTGACTTAGTGATCTCAACAAAGCTAGCCCGAAGGATGACTTCCCGGCCCAACATCGACATGTTAGTAGATGCCCTTTGCTAACTACGAGGTCAAGTCCTTTGTAGATGGTTTTGCGGGTTATAATCGAGATCAAGATGGTGAGGCGGACCCGGGAGAAGACTGGCCTTCACTACACCATGGGGAACATGCTTTGTTACCTTTGTAATGCCATTCGGATTGAAAAATGCGGGGCTACATACCAGAGAGCGGTCACAGCATTATTCCATGACATGATCCATAAGGAGATTGAGGTGTATGTCGACGATATGATCATTCATTCCAAAGGGTCAGACGGTCAGCACTTTATTGACTTAAGGAAGTTCTTTGACGAGTGCGCGAGCACTCCATGCGTACGAATCACGCAAATGTACATTCGGGGTTATTCGAGGAAAGGTCTGGGTTACATGGTCACCGAGCGGGATTGAGGCGAGATCAGGAAGATTCAAGCTATCATGGAGATGAGGCCACCACGTACGAAAAGGAAGTTAAAGGGATTCATGGGACGGTTACGGTACATCGGTAGCTTCATTAATCAATTAACTACTATGTGTGAGCCGATTTTGGTGATGAAGAAAACCGCAAGCATAGATTGGGACTGGAAGTGTCAGGAGGCCTTTGAGGAAATCAAGAGATATTTGGTCAATCCCCCTATCCTTCGCCCCCCACATTCGGAGAAACCATTGCTCTTGTACCTAACAGTAACTGATACAGCCGTTGGGGCTATGCTGGCACAGGAAGCCAAAGATTCTCGGGTAGAGAATGCCGTTTATTTCGTTAGCCGGAAGTTGCAGGGCAGTGAGCTAAACTACTCAGCGTTGGAAAAGACTTGCACCGGACTAGTTTGGGTGGTCAATAAGCTAAAGCATTACTTGTCAGCACATCCGATCCTACTGGTGTCAAAGATGGACCCGATTAAGTATTTGTTCGACAAGCCGTCCCTGTCCATGAGATTAGCCAAGTGGTCAGTATTTCTGGGGGAATTCGATATCACCTATGTGCTGAAAACGATTAAAGGGAGAGCCATGGCGAGATCATTTAGCGAGTTTCCTAGCACGAGAAGAACGAGGGCTTGAACCGGAGTTTCCAGACGAGGGGATTTTCAGCCTGGACACAGAAGAGAGATGGCAATTATTCTTTGATGGGGCCGCAAACAAGAGAGGCAACGGAGTAGGAATCCTTTTGGTCGATCCCAAAGATGAGCACACCCCCATCGCCATCAAGTGAATTTTACAACCACCAACAACGCGGTGAATATGAGGCTTGCATAGCCGGTTTGGAAGCAGCCTTAGAACGTAATGTGAAGGAGTTGGAGGTATATGGAGACTCAGCTTTAATTATCAATCGAGACATCTAAGAAGTGGAAAAGCTGTTGACCCCTACTGCGGCAATATCGAGACTTACATGGAAGAGCTAGTCGGACAATTCGGAAGTGACATTCCATTATCTACCCGAGAGACAGAAATAGATTCGGCGCGCTTTAGCTACGCTGGCTTCTTTGGTCGAAATCCCTCACGGAATGTACGTAAAACCATTCGGGGTTGGTCGGAGAGAGAACCCCGCTTGCTACGAAGCCTGCTGCTGCGAGATTCAAGGCGACAGGAAAATAAGGATCCGTGAGTACGCACGAATTTATGAGTATCTCGAAGGGTGATGTATCTTTTCTAGGAGACGTGAAAGCCAAAGTTTGCGAGCATTGAAGCGATTGGCCGGACGGTTTGTTCTCTTGGATGATACGTTGTACAAAAGGCATTACGATGGACTCCTATTACGCTGTGTAGATGCGAAACGGGCAGAAACGATCATGGAGGAAGTACACGATGGCTTATGCGGTCCGTACATGAACGCCAGGATGTTGAGACAGAAAATCACACGGTTAGGTTATTATTGGGTCACTATAGAAGCCGGCGCATCCGGTTGTGCGGAAATGTCCCAAATGCCAAATGTGTTCCAACTTTGAACCATGTACCCCCTCACGAGTTGTACGACATGGTAACCCCTTGGCCATTTGCGACATGGGGATTGATGTGATTGGCAAGATTACACCGTAGGAAGCAATGGGCATTGTTTTGTATTAGTAGCTATCGATTACTTCACCAAGTGGATCGAGGCAAAGTCTTACAAGGTGTTGACTTCCAAGAAGGTGGCACGGTTCATTAAGGAGGACATCATGTGCGAGATATGGGGTACCGAATGAGATCATCTCGGACAATGGGTCCCACTTTGGCGGAGATTGTGACGGTGCGCGAGAATTCAAAATTACCCGGCACTGAAATCCTCCCCTTACAGGCCTCGAGACCAACGGAGCGGTCGAAGCGGCTAACAAGACGATTGAGCGAGATAATCGAAACGGCAATTCGAGGTAGAGGCTGGTCAGAAATTACCGTTGGCACTTTGGGGATATAGAACTTCCGTCCGTCTTGCTACGGTGAAACTCCTTTTGCTCGACATATGGGATGGAGCGGTACTCCCGGTCGAATTGGAAGTCCCGTCTTTGAGGATCTTATTAGAGAATCAAGTAGCGAAGTTGAATGGCTCCGCGGCGATACGATCGATTAGCCACACTTGGACGAGCGTAGACTCAAAGCCATGGAACACATCCGAGCCTATCAAAGACGGACAGCAAGGGCTTTCAACAAGAAGGTGCAGCCCTTAGACATTAAGGAAGGAGATTTGGTTTTGAAGCAGCGACTTCCCAATAAGTTCAATCCTCTCGGGAAGTGGGCCCCTACATGGACCGGCCCGTATGTGATCAAGAAGATATTTTCGGGTGGAGCAGTTAAAATGGCAGATTTAGATGGCAACGAATTCAAGGAGCCCGTCAACCTCAGCAAACTCAGACGCTATTATGATTAAGCTCTTCCTCCCCTCTAAAAAAAAAAAAAAAAAAAAAAAAAAAAGCGCAAAAGAAGCCCGCTAGATTGAAAACCCGCAAAGGGCGGTCTAGCAATAAAAGAAAGGGTGCGTTCAAAAGCTCGCTAGATTGAAAACCCGTAAAGGGCGGTCTAGGCAAAAGTTAGAGCAAACAAATAAAATAAAAATTGTCCCGCTTCTATCTTCCCTTTCTAAAATTAGTCGTTTGACAAAAATGAACTACGACGACCTGAGCCCCTTGGTTCTCATTGTAAAAGGGGAACGTAGGCAGCCTTAATCGGCGCGGTCCAAAAAAATAAATAAAAATCCAGTCTGTTTTCACCAAGGCAATAAACTTTTTTCATTCCCACAATCAATGCATGATTACACTTATTTGATGAGTCTAAGCTCGACTATACTAATGACTACATAACTTGCAAAAGAAGCTAAAAAAAAAATTAAAAGACAAAGTAAATAACTAATGTGTCTGCATGTGACTGTGGGTGGATACTCGGACGTATAGGTCTACTCCTTGGCACTAGGCCCCTCATCTCCGTCCTTCTTCTTCTTGGCAGCTCGTCGAGTCGGTTTCTTCTTGCTCTCTCTCTTAAAGTAAGGCGAATACTTCTTCTTCAATGGGGGAACCTCCTCGATCGCCTTGCCCTTCAACTTCCGCTCAATCTTCTTGGGAGGATGCTCCTCCACTGTGTCTAAAGAAATCCCCAAAGCTTCCCTGTCTCTGAGAAAACGGCTCGAAGATATGTTAGGAATCAATCTCCGTCTCAAGTCATATAAGATCTCCCTCATCGGTCCCAAGTTTTCCTCATACCATGTCAAATAAGCATGTGACAGATGAGTGCTAAGGGTCCGCTGCGCAAGATAAACTCGTGGCATCCCATGAGAACTCCATAAGCTTACCATCAAAACTGAAACACCAACGTCCATTGGAAGAACCTTGGCAGAATCATCAAACTCAGAAGTTCCCCAAGTTTGAGGACGGACCTGCTCCATGCCATATTGCCGAAGTACCCGCTCTGTATAGTAAAAAGTGGTGGTCTCAAAAGCTGGTACACGAATCAAGCATTGCCCAAGCTGAAGGCTCCGAATGAAAGAGAGACCCCAATGCTGTACTCGCCACTGAATCCTGTCGGTATCCACCTCCGCCAAATGCATCTTCCACTCTCGCTCTGATAAGCCAGAAAGCGGATCAATCTTCCTCCTGCTTAGTGAAACCAAGGCTTAACACTCGAAGGAGGAATCTCTAGAACAAAAGCCGATCCTCGAAGCCATGTGGTCGGTAATTTGGCACTTGCCCTAGTCATGAGTGGAGCACCCCTAGCTATCGAGATATACCATGAAGTGTCTCGCCCAAGAGAACCGGAACGATGCTCCTCCCAGAACGGGCCTGATCAACCATATCCAGGCATCCACTGGTAGCTACCCCCACATAAGGAGAAAACAGAACCTTGGAAAACAAGCGAGAGGGCCAAGCAATCCAAAGCAAAATCCGAGTCAAAGTCATCACCATGAGCGAACCTCCCCGGCAAATCACGAGATATCTATGTCTACACCCTCAACCAAGCCTCTAGCCACGGCCGTAGGGATGCGCGAAATTTAGCCACCCTAGTCACCAACGGAACTCGATCTGAGGAGCTGCTATCAAGCGACATCATCTCCGCCGCACAAAGCAAGAAAATCCTCATAAGTAGGTGTAATCTCGTTGTAAGAAAAGTTGAAGACGTGATTAGATTCGTCCCAAAAAACAGCTGCAGCATGTAAGAGATTCCAATTGGGATGCATGGGCAAAAGGGACCAAATACACTTTACCCCAAAACGTTTGTCAAAGGCATGACGAACGGAGCGAGGTACCTTGGATACCCAAACAGCCAAATCACTCTCAAAATTGCTTTGTTTCTCCATCAAAACAGAAGGGTGGGAATTCATTGTGTTGTTGTCCACGGCAAGAAAGGAGCAGTGCAAAGAAAGGGAAAAGAAAAAAAAGTGTGCCTTATACCGTCAGCTGCAAGGGTATTTATAGGTTTTGGTATTGGTTTCCGTACAGGAAAAGGACTGCGAGGTAATCCGTGCAGGAAAAGGACAACATATGGCCGATCGGCCCTTTCCAGGAAGAACAACAGCCGCCTTACAGGAGTGTGCCGATCGGACCTTTAAATTAGGGCCGATCGAACCTTTAATTTAAGGCCGATCGACCCTTTGGCTTCCCCAAGTACGGCACAGCTTCAAGCAGCTCAAGGATTCCAAGGCCCCACCTTTTTATTATTTTTTAGTTTTAGTTTTATTTTGTTTTATTTTGTTACAATATTATCCTCAATGCAGTGTACAAAAATAGATAATGTCCAAAAATAGAAAATGTACATAAATGGAAAAGACTAACTTTTATATATTAAACCCATAAACTAGTACATAAAACAGTTGCATTGCATCAGTGAGTCAGCATAAAATATAGAGTCTGCATGCTTCTTTTTTCCTAAACAGGTACTACAAAATAAACAAAATAAAAAAGTCCTAATGACCCCGGCGGGAGGTCGAGGCACCACCGCGTGAAAATCTGGACGTCGAACTACCCTCACCATGGGAGCGCTGTCTCCACTGCGCCAGATCCACGTCCGGCTGATCTCCGAGATTGGCAGGAAAGTGTCGACACCGCACTCCTCAGCAGACGGGTCAATATATTGTCTGCCCTCACGCCCGCACATAAGACTCCCGGGTAACCTACAAAATCAGACGCGAGAGTTACACCATAGCTAAAACATAATAATCAGTGCATGAAGAGAAAAAGTAAGAGGCATACCCGCCCAGGCACCGCACGGAGGAAGGCGAGCACCCTCCACCTCATCAGCCTCTGTAGGTGTCAAGTCTACCCTCACCTCCCCGTCGGCCATATGCACAAAGAAGTGGTCGGGAAATGGGGGCATATCAGCAATCTCGGGATGTCCAGCACCCATCGGCTCGGGCATGACCAAATCCTGCTCCCCACAGGCCGGCGGCCCAGCGGCCTCGGCGGTCCGCCTCACCACTGCGGCGATCTCGAAAAGCTCCACAAAATCCACATAGCCCATATCAAGCGGGCCCGATAAAGCGGGGACCCCAAGTAGATACTCCGCCCTCCTCGTCAATCGGTTCGGATACCACATGTTCCTGGGAGGATGTTGGGGCGCATAAAGCGGAGCCCATGCATAGTGCTGCCTCGCTACCCGCTCACCCAAGTACATCTCGTCAGCAAGAAGTCCCACCAACAATCTGCGGGAAGCAGTCACATCCCGGACAGCGCCAACAGTCTCCGAAGCCTCAGGTGTCCAAGGATAGAGCAAGAACTCGGGCCTACTGGGACCATCAAGGACAGCCCTCAAATTAGACTCACGAACCGTCTTTGGGAAACCCTCCACCCGATTCTCCTTCCTCCAGTACCGCAAGACGGGCACATCCCGAGTCTGGTCCCGTAAAGTGAACGGCGCGACACCAAAAATCTCATAAACCCAGGCCTGCAAAAGACACGGAAAGCGGATATTTACAAAGGCAGAAAGACAAGTAACAGGTAAAAGGACAATGAAAATGACAAAAGTCGGCATACCTCAAGAACAAACTGAAAGGCATCAAAAGAAGAGGTATTGGACCTCGAAACGGTATCAAGAGCCCGATACAGCTCGGCCAAGCCGGCCCCTCCCCAAGAGATATCCCACACTAAGCTCAAGTCAGACAAAGCACCCAACAAAGAGAATCGGCATATTGGGCCCGAATTGGGAAAGAGGGCCACTGAGAAACCGTACCAAAGGAATCCTCGGACAAGCGCGTCCAGCCCATACTGGCCAACTCTGTACCGATCAATAGCCGTCACGAAAAGCTTATACAGTCTCCTCGCGTCAATGCCGAAGTTTCTGCTCGAGCCTAAGCTAGCGCCAAACAGCTGAATCTGACGAGCCGGGTCGGCATAAAGGGTATCATCAAAGGGCAATGCTACGTCCGTAAACCTCAATCCAGTAAGGATGGCAAAATCTGTAGGAGTGATTGTGGCCTCACCCCAACTCAAATGGAAGGTGTGCGTCGTGTCCCACCAGAACTCCCGACACGCCTTCACCACGGCAGTACACTTCCTGGTCTGACCCATCAGTGAGACCATGTCAAAAAAGGGAGCCAACCCCAAGCTCCGTACCCTCTCGCGAGGACCGCCCTCACCAGCCGGCAGAAGTGCCCACAACTCACCTACCACCTTAAGGGAGCTCCGTCCCTTCATCTTCTTCCCCTGCAGGTAAACACAGCACAGGTATGTGTCATTACTCGCATTTAAAATAATAAACACTTTGCACTATTCTGTTATTAAATAAAAATTCTTTACCTTTATCCCGAAGCGGGAGCGAAGACCGGTGGACCCATGAAAAGTCAAACCCGGATAAAAATCGGACTGGTTGAACAACAGAAAATGCAGCCTCGAGGGCCGATAATTACGCAAAGCCCGCTGCCTCCTAGCCTCAACGTCCCCGCCGGCGTCACTCCTATCACTCTCCCCGGCGTCGGGATCACCCTCCTCTTCATCATCATCGCCGCCGTTACCACCGTCATCACCGCCAAAATGACCGCCGTGTCCGCCACCATTGCCGCCGTGTCCGCCTCCGCTGCCGCCATGCCTGCCACCTCTGCCACCATGGCTACCACCGCCAACACCACCATGACCGCCGCCATGGCTGCCACCATCACCACCTCCATAACCTCCATAGCTGAAATTACCCGATCTTTTTCGCGCGCGGGGGCGGCGGAAAAGGCGGTTGTCTTTCGCGGGGGGTTGGTGTCTGAGACCTCGCTTCACGGGAAGGAGCAGAATGAGGAGTCGCCACGCGGTTTTGTATTTTGAGCCCAAACGTTGAGAAACGGCTATTGCGAAAATGGTGTCGTTTTTATTGGTAGCAAAAACTTAGGAAAAGGCTTTGAAAACGGGGATCATTTTTATTGGCAGCAAAAACGAGTAAAAAGCTTTTTCGTACCAGAGATTGTTAGGTTCGGAGGTCACGTTACGTTTCGGGTAGAGTATTACGAGATCGCCCGAAACGCCTCGCATGACGAGTCTTTCTACCTTTCTCGAAATCGTGTGTGTGTGTGTGTGTCTTTTGAAATGGGGGCTTGAATGACAAGCTTAATCTTGGTTTGAGTGACAAACGTTGATTAGGTGACTTTGTTTGAAAAGACGAGCGTTTGAATGACAAACGTCGGTTTTGAGTTTGAAATGAGCGTTTGCGTGGCAAACGTCGACTTTGAGTTGAAATGAGCGTTTGCGTGGCAAACGTCGATTTTGAGTTTGAAATGAGCGTTTGCGTGGCAAACGTCGATTTTGAGTTGAAATGAGCGTTTGCGTGGCAAACGTCGACTTTGAGTTGGAAATGAGCGTTTGCGTGGCAAACGTCAATTTTGAGCCATACGAGTCATTGTTAACGATTTTTACGAGAAAAATGCGTATTAAATGATTTTAAGTGTCAAATGGCGGCTTTGAGTTTGAAGACGAGCGTTCGGAGGCCGAACGTCATTTCGCGCGTTTTGAAAGAGAGTTCGACGGACGAACTCCGGTTTTGAACCGGGCATTACATTGTTAACGATTTTTACGGGAAAAATGCGTATTAAATGATATGCGATCAACGAATCGGGTTGCGACTCGGACTTTTGAAAAGTAAATACTATCACAATCCAAACGGATCGGACTTGTAAATGACAGTATTTAAAGCGGTGTCAACGGAATCAAACGATCCGGAATTGTAAATGACGATCAACGAGGCCAAACGGCTCGGAAGTGTAAATGACGATCAACGAGGCCAAACGGCTCGGAAGTGTAAATGACGATCAACGAGGCCAAACGGCTCGGAATTGTAAATGACGATCAACGAGGCCAAACGGCTCGGAATTGTAAATGACGTGAAAGTAAACGGAACGGGGTCGGAACGCCGTTTTAACCCGTGATTACTTCTCTTACGGAAAGAAGAGGATCGAGGGCTAAAACGTATCGGACCCGATTAGACGGAGCGTCTACATTTTGACAATGACGTTCGAAAGCTTGTTATAGCGGCGGCGCGTAAGCAGAGGCAGAACGGAAGATTCGAAGAGAGGAGTTATACCTATGGCTAGGGTCGACTCCTTTGGCTCGGGAGGTGTGCACGGGACACGGAAAGTTATTCGAAAGGTTGTTTCGAAGTTGTAGGGTGCGTATTTGATCGAAATACGAAGGTTTCACGCGAATCGAGACAAAACGGGAGCTCGGGAGGGGTGGAAACCAGTTTGGACCGTGGGGTATGTGATTTTTGGTATCAAAATCCTCTCCCTTGCCTTTGACAGCAACTTCTATTTATAGGGTGAAAATTGCAGTAGGAGTCCGGCCGGACTTGGACTGAATTTCAGGGGTTTTGGGAATTTTGGAAATGCAGGGGACTTGCTTGGCAATTTCGGGAAAATTGCACAGTGAGTCCGGCCGGACTTGGCTTGCAAACCAGGGGTATTTTGGTCTTTTGGCCTTGATTTGTGATTGACGAGTGACTAGAGGGAGGTGGCATGCAGGACACGTGTCTGTGACTCACCGAAGTGTGGGAGTTCGTTCCGGTCCCGGTTTTGTCCGTTTTTAAAATAACGGTCAGGAAATGTCAAAACGCCCGGAAAGTGCCGGAAAATGCGTTTTTCGGGGAAAGCCATACTTTTACGTGAGATGTCACGTGTTAAGTACGGTTCGGCTTGTCGGGATGCAGGCGATCAGAGGCGTCTCGTTAGCACGGCAGGGAGTTTAACGAGTTCGGTTAACCTGGAGCGGGCCGGTTAACGGATTTCGGTTAACTTTCGACGGATTTGGACGATCCGGTTGGGTACTTACGATTAGCCCCTCGGCGACGTCACTTTCGAAGGAAGTGGGGTCGTCGAAAGATAAGGATCCAAATCGGGATGCCTTACTTTGAAAGAGACACAGGCGGTCGGTGGTGGACCATAGCGAAAAGGATTCCTACGTATCCGGCGGGAATCAAGCCGATCGTAGTTCGAAAAGGGGCGAGGGCCGCGCATGGGGACCTTGACACAGCGAGCTGTTAGGAGGCGTCTAAACACTGGATGAGACCATTCGCGAGGTACACATGCACGAATGGAGGCTGTTAGGAGGCGTCTCGAACACAGGAGCTTGAAACCTTCGAGGCGTGTGGCGCCTCAAGCCGGAGTTGCGATGCGACGGGGTGCTCGTGCCTTGGAGTCTTTGGGCTTATTGCTTTGTTGCCGGTTTTATCCTGCTGAGGATGAGCGTTCGGGCCTACAGATGGCCGAAGAGGGATTGTTGCAAGGCGTTCGTGCCTTGGAGTTCGGGCTTATTCTTTGTTGCGGTGAGATGACCATTTGCAAGGCGTTCGTACCTTGGGGTTCGGGCTTATTCTTTGTTGCCGGAGATGACCATTTGCAAGGCGTTCGTACCTTGGGGTTCGGGCTTATTCTTTGTTGCCGGAGATGACCATTTGCAAGGCGTTCGTACCTTGGGGTTCGGGCTTATTCTTTGTTGCCGGAGATGACCATTTGCAAGGCGTTCGTACCTTGGGGTTCGGGCTTATTCTTTGTTGCCGGAGATGACCATTTGCAAGGCGTTCGTACCTTGGGGTTCGGGCTTATTCTTTGTTGCCGGAAATGACCATTTGCAAGGCGTTCGTACCTTGGGGTTCGGGCTTATTCTTTGTTGCCGGAGATGACTATTTGCAAGGCGTTCGTACCTTGGGGTTCGGGCTTATTCTTTGTTGCCGGAGATGACCATTTGCAAGGCGTTCGTACCTTGGGGTTCGGGCTTATTCTTTGTTGCCGGAGATGACTATTTGCAAGGCGTTCGTACCTTGGGGTTCGGGCTTATTGTTGCCGGAGATGACTAGCGAAGGTCTCGATAAGAGAGTGGAGGTCGGACCGCGAAGGTCGGGATCAACTGTTTGAGATCGGACCGTGAAAGGTCGCGAATAAGAGTTTGAAATCGGACCGTGAAAGGTCGCGAGTGGAATCGGACCGTGAAAGGTCGCGATTGAGAGTTTAATGGTGAGGACCATTTAAATTTTAACGTCGGGAGACGGAATCGTAGCGAAATGTCAGGAGACATGGTTGAACGTTTGAATGTCAACGTCAAGCTGGGTAATTGCGTCGGGAGACGGCGTTAGTGAGAACTAGCGGGAATTTAACGTGCGGAGACGAGCGTTAGTGAAAACTAGCGAGAATTTAACGTGCGGAGACGAGCGTTAGTGAAAACTAGCGAGAATTTAACGTGCGGAGACGAGCGTTAGTGAAAACTAGCGGGAATTTAACGTGCGGAGACGGCGTTAGTGAAAACTAGCGAGAATTTAACGTGCGGAGACGGCGTTAGTGAGAACTAGCGGGAATTTAACGTGCGGAGACGGCGTTAGTGAAAACTAGCGGGAATTTAACGTGCGGAGACGGCGTTAGTGAAAACTAGCGGAATTTAACGTGCGGAGACGGCGTTAGTGAAAACTAGCGAGAATTATCCTCGGGGATAGGGCGTTAGAAATGTCTAAGCGGGAAATTTTACACTTTCGGGGCCAAAAGTGGTAAAATTGGAATTGCCAGGCGAGGGCAAAAGGGGCAAAAATTATTACAGTGCGGTAAGAGTCCGGTCGGACTTTTGCATTTTCAGAAAACCTTTTAAATGCGAGGAAATTTGGGGAAGAAAATGGCCATTTCTTCCATTATTGCCGGCGAGAGAGAGAGAGAGAGAGAAAATTTTCCACCCCAAATTGCAAGGTTTGCTCGAATTTGTGAGGGAAAATCGCTATGGAGGGTGAAGGAGGACCAATGGCTCGCCATGGAAGGACCGACAACGAGAGGACTCGATTGGTTCGGACCATTCGAACCACCACTCTTCCATTGAATCCGGCGGAGTTTTATCCGGCGAGGGATAGACACAACTCCAAGGGTGGGATCGAAAGACAAGTAAGTTCCCTACAAATTCCATTAATTTCAAGAATGTGCATTCTTTAAATGTTAGAAATTTGTTAGGAATTTACTTAGGGATTTTGGTGCCCGATTTGGGGCTTTTGACTTTGCTATGAATCGTTGTCGAAATTGACTAGGACGTAGTTCAATTGACATCATGGGTAGATGACATAAAAATTTTGGTTGCAAAATTCCATGTCTAAATGCATTTTCCAAAATTAAAGTAGCTTTAATTCGGGACGGAGCGAGATTTTCGAAAAATTCGAAAGAATTTGAAAGTTCCGGATTCGACGGAGTTTTCGAAATGATTTTGAAAGTTCCGGATTCGACGGAGTTTTCGAAAGATTTTGAAAGTTCCGGATTCGACGGAGTTTTCGAAATGATTTTGAAAGTTCCGGATTCGACGGAGTTTTCGAAATGATTTTGAAAGTTCCGGATTCGACGGAGTTTTCGAAATGATTTTGAAAGTTCCGGATTCGACGGAGTTTTCGAAAGATTTTGAAAGTTCCGGATTCGACGGAGTTTTCGAAATGATTTTGAAAGTTCGCAGGAAATGAATGAGAACCGTATCTACGCATTGCATCCTTTTGACATGCGTTGGTGCATTTACGTTGACGTTGCTTGTCTTGTTTGTGCGGGGACGGGGATGGTTGATACCCACAACCGGAAGAGTCGGGGTGCCTTTGAGGCGGTGCGGGTATTGTGGGGCCTTATCCGGACGTGGCAGAGAGGAGAGAGGAGTCCACGGCAGTGGTGATTGACTCGGGCATTTGGGTTTATCGATCTTGTAGGCTGCATGTGATACGCCGAGCGAGTCCATGTATGTCGCGGCGAGTGCGGTGGGATACGACCCACACTTTCCATTTCGAGATGGGGGAGCGACGGTGACTCCCACGGATTTTGCCGCTATCATTGGGTTGCCGACTTATGGCAACGCGCTAGTGTGGGTTGATGGTTATACCCGGAGCGGTTATGCAGGCTGCTTTGGGTTTTGATATTACCGATGCCGGGGGCTTAGGCATTCGGTACGAGCCGATGGAGCGTCACTTGAGGCGGGCGTCGCCGGATTATCTGGCTGGGTCTTTGAGGATGACCGCGGAGCGTCAGCTCGAGGGTTCCTTTGGTTTCTTGTTGTCGGCGACTTGTTCCCGACTTCCGACACGTCTTGTCACTTCCCTCTGCTCGGGTCGGCGACGGATCTGGATGCCGTGAGGGGTTTGCGTGGGGGAGGCTGGGTGGCCGAGCTCTACCACTCTTTGGACGGAGTTCTCGCGGGGAGAGGAGCACACATTTAGGCCTTCACGCTGTCTTGGATGTAAGTTTACGTGCTTTTTCTCTTTCTTGCCTCTTTTATGTACTCGTATGTATACGCTTTGTAGGCGACATAACTTTCCATTCTCTTGGCGGAGTGCAGTGCTACGAGGTGTTCGATCCGCGAGCTTGGGACGTCGAGAGCCGTACCGTCCCTGTTCCACTGCCTTCTTGGTTTGGCGAAGAAGGCGAAGAGGGCGGTCTCTTCGAGGTTGGCACTCGAGTGTCGTACGAGGAGATATCTCGCGGCGAACACAGAGTTCTCGAGAGGATCCAGTGACACAGTGGAGCGGGTTTGATCATGTCGCGGTGCGAGATTTCAGCGAGACTACACGGCGGCGGAAGCTCTGGTGGGACTTCAACTGCGACGCCATGTATGCAGGGAGAGGGTGACTCGTCGGCATAGGCGGGGTCCCTTCCTTTGGTGCCGGTGGATCCTCCTGCACATGCGGCATCCCGGGAGATGCCGATGGATGAGGTGGAGGGATACCTTCGGGGTGTGTACTTCACCGAGTACATCATAGCGGGGGCCGCTTATGATGTTTTCTTGAGGATGAGGGTGAGAGCCCGCGGAGTGCGGCATAGGGAGGCGAGGTCCACTGGAGGTCCTCGACATTTTCTGTCCGCGAGCTAGGCTAGCGTACGAGGCTGGGCGGTTCGCGCGAGCGACTTGTGATCCCGCTCCGGCGGGCAGAGACCACGATACGGAGGCGGACCCCAATGCTTCGGTGAGCATCTTTTCGATTTTACGCATTTGATAGTAGCATTACGCACATGATGCATCTGTACTTTCTGTTCGCTTTCGATGATTTTCTGGTTCGCGGTATCGGCCGTACGTACAATGAGGCCGTAGGGTGGTGGACGGAGTGGTCCGCCTACGCCCGGGAGGCTCGTGGAGTTCATGCGGTGCGGTTCCGGAGGAGCGTGGGCGTCCGCGATCGGGGGCCGTCTAGGCCGAGGGTTCGCTGCTCCCGCGGGTGGTGGGGAGGACTTCACACGGGGTTTGGCCGGTTCGCGGGCGGAGCAGTGGATTTGGAAGCTCCTTCTTACGCGCACTCGGGCGCGAGAGAGAGTCCTCGAGTTCGCGTACTCAGGAGGCCCTTTGCCTATTCCCATTGGAGGAGTTCGGCGAGTTCTGTTTGCGACGAATCCGCGGCGGCGGAGCGGTACGTCGAGTGTACGGATGACGAGCGGGACTCAGAGTAGTCCCCTTTTCTTGCTTTCTTTCTTTACTATTTTGTTTAGACAAAATGCATGTATTTGTCGGGAACAAATTTTGATTTGAAATGTATTTGCAAAAAGGCGCCGTGGGGCGGGAACACATGCTTCAGCATATTTATTACGTGATCACCTTGGATTATTTTCGGCAAATAAGCAAATAGGTTAATCAAAAATAAATAAAAAGGAGAAATGCATTAAAAATTGAACGGGTCAAAAATTAAGCATGTATGCACTAATTTTTAATTATTTACTGCTTGTTGCACGAGCCGGGGCGGAAGGGATATTGACATTGGTTAAATGAAATCGGGCGAGCACGCGAGATTTCATAAGAGTGAAACGAGGGCATGGTTTGGAAATGTTTCCAACTTTTAAAGGCGGTAGGCTGAGAGTTGACAAGTCAAGCTGCGAGAGGAGAATCCGGCCGGACTTGAAATGAATTTCAGATTCTTTAAATTGCGGTTTCGGCTTTGCAATTTGTAAGAAGCTAGCATTGCTTTTGCTCATTACATTTGAGTTCTTTTCCATTTCTTAAGGTTTTCTTCACCTTCGACATGGCTCCTTTTCCCAAGTTATCGTCTCGGATGCAAGAGCGATATTTGGACAACTTTCGATCGTGGAGTACGGAACCACACGAGGCGAGAACAAAAGGTTTTCGAAGGATTACGGGATTAAATCTGTTTGGGCTTTGAAGGAGCTCATGCCAGATTGGGATCTTTTGAGAGCCGCGTCTCGGTTACAGGACGTAAGGAGGAATGTGTACGGCTTTTCGTACAACGAAGTCACTCCTACGTTTGAAGATTTCCGGGCCATTGCAGGAGGACTGAGGCAGACAGCTAGTTCTTCCGTATCTTTGGTGGCATGGCCATCGTTGAGAAGCTAGTGTCTTTGTTGGGTATCTCATTTGGAGAAGCATACGGGATCTTGTCTGAGGATACCGATTATGTTGACATTTCGGGTGCCCAGAAAGATTTGCGGGGCGAGGAGCGTCTTTGCGTGGGGCAGCGTTTGCTGCGTGTGTGATTGCTACTCTGTTCACATTCACGTCTGCGGGTGTGTGCCATCACGGTGTCTTGGACACTGGTGAGCGATGCGGAGTGGAGAGACATCGTGCCATTGGTCTTGGGCGAGACGTTCTGGGCATAGGCCGGATGGCGGCCGTAGCCGATACATGTGGGGAGGAGTCCGCTATGCGACCATGTGGTTGAGGAGAGAGGCTGCGAGATGATGCACGAGGTGCCGATGTCTGTGACGCTTGGTCTTTCTCGCGGCGTCCTCTGGTGATAGGGAGTAATCAGTGAGTGGAGCTACTGGATGGCCGGACTTGGCACGCATCACTTGCGATGGTGGGTTCCCCATTGGAAATTCTGAGACTTGTAGGACCGCTCGGGAGGGTACATTGATCGTCGGAAGTGCGGGCTGTCTCGGACGTCATTCTATATTCCATCATTGGTTACTGCGGCGATGCAGTGGAAGCGAGATGCCAGCTGACGATACGAGTTATCTTTGCTACCTTTGAGGTGGGATCTCTGCGGATGGAGGATCCTTCGGCCAGCTATTCTTTGGTCACCGGTGGTGGCAATACACGTCACTTTCTGCCGGGGTTCTCTTTCGCGGAGAGAGGGCCTTTGCATCGGCAACGATATACGGGTAGTACGAAGAGTGTATGGGGAGACACGAGATGGCTATCTTGTGGAGACGGAGTGGCTGTTGAGTGCGATCACACAGACGGTTCGACATTGAGGAGGACAGAGGCGAGGGCTAACCACAGGAATCGTGCGCGATGCCATGGGCTGATTATGTGGCAAGTGCGTCGGGAGGCCAATCAAAGCCTTTGCGATGATGGCTCGAAGCGAGGCGGCTCGAGACGAGCTAGAGAAAGGAGCTGTATTGACGGCCACGGGATTGACGGAGCGTCGGGAAGAGTCCACGAGCCGGAGTAGAAGGCCTACGGAATATTTCTGCGAAGGTGAAGAACACTCGCCGGGGAAAAGGGAAAGGGAAGAAGGATGAAGGACCTAGTACGGGAAACTAGGTTGACCTTCTTTGTCCAGTATCCACCATTGTCATTGCGAGACACATTAATTGATTAATGTTTTATTGTAGTTTTGCTAGCGTGTAGCTAGTCAAGAGTTGACCGTGCTTGAACTCATCAAAGAATGTTTTAACCGTTATGAATTTGTAGGTTAAATGAAAAGAGTTTTCGAAACACAAGCAATTGATGCTTATTGTATTTTTTTGTTTTTAGACCGAACCAAAGATGGTGCCTACGTTCCCCTTTTACAATTGGACTAAGGGGCTCGAGGTCACCGTAGTTCGACACTTTAGGTGAATTTGAGAAAACAAAGAAGTGCGACCACTGTTTTTACGGATCATTAGCGGGAATGTATCCGGTTGGGTATTACTTTTTTAGCACTTTAATTTGCGAGGGGATGGTGTATGGGGAAGGTGAGTTGACTCGTGCTCTTCCTCAAACGAAGTATCTGCGGAGCTTGCTTCCGTTCACGGGGTTAACGAAAGGGTTCCCGTCCAAATCTGCTAGCTTCATGGCTCCTCCGGAGAAGATTCTTTGTACCACGAACGGTCCTATCCGGGTAGGCTCCCACTTTCAGGGGATTGAGTGCGTAGGAGGCTTTTCCTTTAGCACCAAGTCGCCTTCTACGATGTCTCGGATCTTGACTTTCTTGTCGAATGCTCGTGCCATTACGCTCTGGTAGGCTCGAGTGTGTTCCATGGCTTTCAATCTGCGCTCGTCGAGTAGAGCAAGTTCGTCGTGACGGCTGTAGCCATTCGACTTCATTGACCCCGTTTTCCAAGAGGACTCGGAGGGATGGAATTTCCAATTCCACGGGTAACATTGCTTCCATTCCGTAGGTAAGTGCGAACGGAGTCTCCCTGTGGCGGTTCGGCTGATGTTCGGTATCCCCGAGAGGAGCTAGATGTAGCTTTTCGGGCCGATCCCGACCTGCGGTGGTCATCTTTACGATTATCATGGCGAGAGTCTTGTTGGCTGCCTCTCTTGCACCATTGGTTTGTGGTGCAGTAAGGAAGACTTGTGACGTGTGACTCTGAATTCGGTCAGTAGTTGGTCACAATTTCCTTCGAAATGAGTCCCATTGTCGGAGATGATCTCATTGGGCACTCCGTATCGGCACATGATGTTCTCTCGGATGAACTCGGCCACCTTCCTAGAGTTCAGTACCTTGTACGATCTGGCTTCTACCCATTTGGTGAAGTAGTCGACTGCGACTAAAATGAACTCGTGACCATTACTCGCCGGAGGAGTGATCTTGCCGATGACGTCAATTCCCCATGTGGCGAAAGGCCATGGCGTAGTCATGCGGTAGAGTTCGTGAGGAGGGATGTGATTGAGGTTGGAAAACCGTTGACATTTGTCGCGGCTTCGGACGAAGCTGGATGCAGTCTGTTTCCATTGATATCCAATAGTATCCCATACGGAGAATGATCTGTGTCAATGCTCGGGCGTTCATGTGCGGACCACAGGTTCCGTTGTGAACTTCGTTCATTAGCTCGCTGGCTTTTTCTTTGTTTACACACCGAAGGAGTGGCCCTTGGTGGCGCTTCTTGTACAACATACCCCCCAGAATGACGAAATGGGATGCCAGGCGTTTTAATGCCATCATGTTTTGACTTTGATCCCTTCTTTGTATTTTCCATCTTCATTTGTGAAGGAAGCTTCTCCGCTTTGGAGGTACCGGTAAATTTGATTGTACCAGTGGCTCGTCGATCGTTTCTTTTTCTTTTTCGATCTCACGCAATAGGCGGGTGTTTCCCGTCTGCCTATTCTCGAGGGGTTTTACCGCTTCCCTCGGGAATTTCGACAAGAGAGGCGAGGGTTGCGGGCGTGCTCGCGAGCGGTTTCTGTCTCTTGGCAAATAGTGAAAAGAGATGTCCTTGAACCGAGCAATGAGCTCCTCCATGTACGCGTGGTACTTCCGAAGGCCGTAATCTACCGTCTTCCATTTGTTGGATACTTGATTGATGATCAATGCCGAGTCTCCATATACATCCAGCTCTAAGATGTTGCGCTCGAGGGCGGCTTCCAAACTCTGCTGCACAGGCTTCGTATTCTCGCTGCATTGTTGGTTGCTTCAAAATTCAGCCTTGATGGCTATGGGAGTATGCTCGTCCTTGGGATCGACAAGGAGCATTCCAATGCCATTCCCCTTCTTGTTGGCTGCCCCATCGAAGAAGAGTTGCCAGCGGTTTGCGCTGTCAAGTGAAAAGATTCCGTCGTCCGGAAATTGTGGATCAGGACCCTTGCGTTCACTGCTCGGGAAGTCGGCAAGTTGATCTGCCATTACTCTGCCCTTTGTTGATTTTCGACCATGTACTTGATGTCGAACTCACCAGAAGAATGACCACTTGGCTAGCCGCATTGACAAGGATGGCTTGTCAAAGAGATATCGGACGGGGTCCACTTTGGAGACCAGGAGCACCGAATGCGACCGCATGTAGTGTTTCAGTTTCCCGACTACCCATACCAAGGCGGTACAGGTTTTCTCCGATCTTGAGTAGCCGAGTTCACTTCCTTGAAGCTTTCGGCTTACGAAGTAGATTGCATGCTCAACCTTGGAATCTTTCTGTTCTTGTGCCAACATTGCCCCGATAGACGTGTCTCGTTACCGTCGATACAGGAGTAGTGGCTTGTCTTCATGTGGCGGGCACAGAATGGGGGATTAACCAAGTAGGTCTTGATTTTCTCGAAAGCCGTCCGGCACTCGGAGTCCCATTTGATGTCGGCATTCTTTTTCATCAGTTTGAACATGGGCTCGCAGAGAGATGTCAACCGGTTGATGAAGCGACTGATGTACTCGAAGTCTTCCCATGAAGCTTTTCACTTCGTCAGGTTTGAGGCGGCTTCATGTCGATGATGGCCTTGATTTTCCCGGGATCGGCTTCGATACCTCTTTCTCGTAACCATGTACCCCAAGCACCTTGCCGCGTTTGACGCCGAAGGTGCACTTTGCCGGTTCAACCTCATGGAGTGTTTTCTCGAGTCTCGTTGAAGAACTTCCTCGCATCCGTCATGTGCCGCATGTCTCGATCCCTTGAGTGGATGATCATGTCGTCGACATATACTTCGATTTCTTTGTGAATCATGTCATGGAAAAGGGCTGCTGCAGCTGTACTGGCCGGTAAGTAGCCCCGCCGTTCTTTAGACCGAACGGCATGACCGTGTACAAAGTGATGTCCCCCATGGAGTGGTGAAGGCAGCCTTGGCCTCGATCCTCCTCGGACATCTTGATCTCGGTTGTATCCAAGCAAACCCGTCCACGAAGGACTTTACTTCGAAATTTGCCGTGGTGTCGACCAAAGATGTCGATGTTAGGCAGTGGGAAATCATCCTGTAGGGCTGGCCTTGTTGAGATCCCGAAAATCCACGCAAAGCATCTCGACCTTTCCGTTGGCCTTCGTGACCGTCACGATGTTGGAGAGCCAAGTCGGGTACTCAATCACTCGATGAAACCAACTCGGAGCATTTTCTCAATTTCTTCTTTAACTTGCAAGGACCATTCTCGGCTTGATCTTGCGCAGCCTTCGTTTGACAGGCTTGGATTCGGGATCCAGGGAATTCGGTGCTCCACGATTGAGGGATCGAGTCCCGGCATGTCCCGATATGACCAGCGAACACGTCAACATACTCCCGGAGGAGGCTTATCAGTGGCTTCCTTTTCTCGCATCGGCGAAGAAACCGCCCACTTGTGTCTCTTTAGGCTCTTGCACCGACCCCGTGTTCACTTTGGTCATAACCTCTTCGGCAGCTTGGGCCCGGTTGTCCTCTTGGTCAACTACACGCTCGAGAACTTCTTTAATGTATTGTTCGTTTAATGTGTCTCGCTTCTTTATCAATTGAGTTATTAACGTCTTTTAAGTTGTTTGTTAACTTATCGCTGTTAAAGTGGCAATGAGAGGATACTCCGAAAGGTCGACTTTTCATTACACAAGAACGGGAATACATGATTGGCTACAACATTATAGTCCTCCGGCGTAAGGCCGTTGGATGACTCGAGGACCGGACTCGACAAGGACTCGACTCAAAGGGTTTGAGACCGGGCTTTAGGGAGATGTGGGTGCGGGCCCAGCCTTGTCTTCCACCCCGCCCGGCTTGCCCTTCGTCCGGTGGAAGTTACCCAATTCTTCAAAGCCGGCATTGCTGGATGCTTGAGGAGGGTGCGGGGATCGAGAGGCTTGGCTCCCGCCGTCCCTATCATGGCGATCATGCCGTTGTCTGAGCCCCGCCGATCAAGTTGGGCAACTCCATGACTTCTTCAAACAGACTCAGAGCCGGTCCACCGAGAGCGTCTTCTATGAATTCCGGTTCCTTCGCTTTGGATTTACTGTCTCGAATGTGGCCTCTGCGGCCGATCCGAACAACTTGTTTCCCATGGAGAGTACCCCGAGTTGCTCCTCCAAGTCTCGGGATTCCCTTCAATGTGTACTCATGCCGGGACCGTGGTGGCGGCTTGGTCCAGTGTAGAGCTGGTGATGTCGAGGAACGCTCCCCTTATCGGATTAGCTTTGAGTCCTCTCGAAACGCTTGAGGTCCCGTGCTAGCTGTTCCATTCTCGTCTCGTAGTCTTAGTGTTGACTATTCCCGCTTCTTTCTCATCTTCATCAGTTCCACCTGCTCGGTCCCATCAGCTTCTGGGCTGTTTGCCCGCCTGCGGTCCCCTCGATTATCTTGCTGCCTCGGTTCCTGCTCTGGTCCCCTCGGTTGGTCGCTGTTGGTTCCCTTGGTGAAGTAATGAGCGAGGTCAAAGCCGTAAGGTCTGAGGTTGGGTGTGCCGTCTGAGGTTCCCCTTTTTTACGGGGCTGCTTGCCTTGGTGCGGGCGAGCCTTTGTCTTCCTTGATGTCGCCGGTGTTGGCACGTAGCCAAGCCCCGGACCGTGGTGTGGTCCTTGACTTCAATAACTTGGTGCCGGCCTTGCAGCCTTTTGCCGAGCCCCGCCCCGGGATGAAGTTCATGAGTTTCATCATCCTCATGGCGGGAGGAATTCGATCGTGAGACAAAGTGGAAGGTCCACGTTGCATATTTGGATCTTGGAGGTCTCCGCAGTGAATCCAATAATGGCATGTCATCATTATGCTTGATTTCCAAGACCGGAATGTCGTTGGTGCCGGTCCCCTCGGTGGTGACACCGTCGCCGTAGACCGTGGTTAGCTCGTTCGCCTTGCATGAACTTGAGGCACCGATGAAGGGTGGATGCCACGCCATTGATTTGATGCAGCAGTGGACGCCCCAGATGGCCGTGAAAGTGATTGGAATGTCCAACACTTGGAATTCGGTGGGGATCACCCGCTTGCCGAACCGATGTTAAGAGTAGCAACCCCGAGAACCGTACGGAAGTAGAGTCATAGGCCTCGACAAAGGTGGACCGAAGGCTTAAGATCTCGCGGGCTTGATGTCAAGCAGTCCATCATCTTGGCGGCAAGACATTCATTCCGGAACCTCCGTCTACCAACACGCGAGGAAGACGACGCTCGTCCACTGGACTGTGATGTAGAGCGGCTCATTGTGATCAGCCCCAAATTTTGGAAGGTCCAAATCTCGTGAAGGTGATAATGTTGCCATAGTGGATGTTACCAATCATCTCGAATGACTTCATCTCGGGGTCAAGGCCCACTGGGACCATGGTACGGGCCAGCTTTCCTCTAGCTTCGAGCTTGTGAGGATAAGAGGAGGTGAGCAGAGACCAAAGGGAAATGTTTGCCCGAGTCTCGCTGAGCCGAGTGAGGATCGGGTCCTCTTTCAAGGAACTTGTGTCTTCTGGGCCGGCCGGACCGCACTCGGCTCCGTCGGCTTTTTGGTGGCCTTAGGTGGTAATGCATGGATTTGACCCGATCGGGTTAGAACGCCGACATCGTGTTTGGTCCCTTCGAACAGCCGCTCCGAGTTGAGCCATAGTTAGAGGAGGATTCCTCGTAGCATGTGGCCATATGTCTTCCTCAACTCATTGATTGTGGATGAATTCCCTGAGCTTCGGCAAGCCTTGACGGATTCTCGTCCTGTGATACCGGCTTAGGTGCCTCTCGCGGGAGGTAGCCTGCGCTTGACGTAGCCGTTCGAATGTCGCGCACAAATGCTGATTGCTCGAATCGAACTGTGCGTTGGCCGACCCTCCGGGAGGTTGGAGAGTTCTCGGCTCAAACGAACGGTCTCCTTGATCTCTTCACGGTATATCGCGTTCCTTTCCTTCTTGCCGAGCATACTGTGGGGCCTGAGTTGGGTCCGGCGATACTCGTGGTTGGCTAGTTTTCCTCCACTCGGGCCCGCATCAACCTTCTTGCAATGTGAGCCTCGCGCCGAGAGTTAATGCCTGCGTTTCTTCCCATGTGAGAATAGCCAAGGCTTCTTTGAACCGCGTGCGGCGCCTAGGTAAACCTCCATTGGGGAGAGTTTTCTTCTCGCTTTATCTCGAGTGGCGGGTATGTTGGAAGGCGAGTATACGGCTTCCCGAACATCTCGCCCATGTGACCGGTTGCCGTCCTGGGCTGATCGTTTCGTAAATGAAGGCCGTAGACCGTGGAATTTCCCCGAGTAGTTGCTCGAGACGAATTTCCATCCTCCTCCTCGTTTTTAAATAGACCTTCCTCCCCGAGTTGGCCTTTCAATTTGAAAGTGCGGTAATAATCCGTTCCCATCCTCCCGTGATCCTTGGGAGTCCGGCTTTGTTGACTTCATGCCCGGCTTGAAGAGAATGGTTTCATCGTCTTCACCGTCGCTTTCACAGAGAACTTGCTTTCCTCGGGAAGGTAAGCGCCGGGATTCGTTCCGCCGTGTCGTTCCATCTCCTAGGTCATCTGGGACCGTTGACCACCCTCGTCGGCAGAGGGGTTGGATGAGAACAGACGGTAGTCCTGGAAGTTGCCATGAGCAAAACTCCCGAGGTCGAATTGGTCTAGAGTGGCCTCTAGCTCTCTCGTCGAAGCCGCCCGTGACACTTTAAGGGCTTGGTCCCCGTAGGTCTTTCGAGCTTGGTCTTCGTCCCAAAGACGACTTTCTTGAGCGGCTAGTTCCATGAGAGCTTTCCTTGCGAGACCTAGGCAAAGCCTCCGTAGGTGCGCATCGTCCGGCTAGTGTCCGTAACCGTGATTACATTCAAATCGCCGAATGGCGGGAACACTTGGATTACATTGACGAAGGAAGCCTGACCGGGACATTCCATGCGTCCTTCCTTAATCTCGATCACCAAGAAGTTTGCCCATATTCGCTTGATTGACCCCACGGGGTATTGAATTCTCGCAATGTTGACGGCCTCGTGATCTCGCTCGATCGCTAAGTCTATCAAAGCTAGCAAGCCAAGCGTGATGTTCGAATCCGGGGCCGTGACGACCGGGAGTAGAATCGAACCGAAGCATGTTGATGCCGAGGTGGTCATTTCCGTGCCTGGAGCCGACTCGCCTTATGGGAAGACTTTCACGCATGTTTTCGGTGGCCGGTGGAAGCGTTCCCGAGGTTGATCTCGACTTGTAGCAGGTGAGGAGCTTGGTCTCCTTCGTTGTCCTTGGCCTTGGCGGCGCTTGAGGGTATAAGCTTGACCGACGGCACGGGCCGGCCTGCCGCCGGGCCGGTACTGGAAGTAGGGATGAGCTCGAGCTCGCTTGGCCAGGGCCTCATTTACCATGAGCAGCGGCCATCGAGGGTGACCTTGGTGTTCGTAGACCGATAACAAGAACGGGATCCTCGCTTCATCAGATACCTCGAATAGATGATATTGACGAAGTCGCCGTCATTCACTTGATCGCAGGGATTCCTCGTTGCGTGAATCACGTGCTTCCAATTATCGGATAGCCGTCTCAGACTGACGTTGAGCTTGACAATTTCCATGGTATTGGAACCTTGGTCGTAAGGTGACCCGATCGGAAGGAGTTCCGTCCTCAAACCGAGCATGTGAATGCGGAGGTTCCGCTTGCGGGTCCGCGCGTCCTCGACTCCGGAGAGTCCAGATTCATCGTCATCTCGATCGCTCAATCCGTGTGTAGGGACGTATTAGGTCAAAGTTGCGTGCTGGAGCAAATTTAGAAAACATCATGCTCTTCGTTGGAGAAGAGGGGTGCAATGGGTAGTTCCTCGTGGAGGACATCCCATACAACTTCCATGCATTCATCACGAGAATGACGGTGCTTGTTGACCTTTATCACAAAAACCTCTTCACTGGCGGGCTGTAGAGTTTGTTTGGAGAATGCCGACGAATCTCCGATTGGAGATCGGGGTTTATGTGCTCGCATCATGGCGATGTTCGCCGTTTCCTTCCACCCGCTCCAAGTGTTGGAAACGACAGCTGAACTTGATGTATCTGACCGCCTGTGGTCCGCCCGCTCGAGTACGTTTACATAGTTAGCATCTCCTGACTCGAGGGATTCTGATGAGATTTGCCCCGTAGTCCCTTGGTTGATTCAAGGAGGTAACCCCTTGCCTCGAGTGCGGACACGTTGCCATCGTCTCTCGGCTTCGTTTCCTATGAGGAAACCGTCCTGATGACTTCGAGATCTCCCCGCCGTTAATGAACTTGACGCACCGATGGAGAGTGGAAGCTATGGCCTTCATGTGGTGTAGCCAAGGGCATCCCAAAAGAGATGTGAATTCGGATGGAATGTCCATCACGTGGAATTTTGCCGGCACCATTCGGGGTTTCGAACCAAAGTTCCGCAGTCACCGTCCCCGTGATGGGACGAGACGAGTTGTCGTAGGCCTTGATAGTCCGAGTAGACGGTATCAAATGGCTTTCATGGATGCGGAGAGCTCGCATCATGCCGAGAGGGAGGACATTAACTGCTGACCCGTTATCTACCAATACTCCGGGAGTGATATGGTGTTGAGTTTGAGAGTGATGTACGTAGCTTCGTTGTGCCCCGAGGCGTCTCTCGGTAAGTCTTCATCACGTAACGTGATCATGCCGCCATACAAAGCGGAGTCGTAGATCTCGTCTCTATCCGTAGAAGGAGAGTCATCCACCCATCCGTTTCTGTCTTCCTCTTGCGAGGTAAAGCCTTTGCCGGAACCTCGTGAGTATGTTGAGGCCGCCCGTGGCGGCTGCCGCCTTGGTTAGCACATTGATCGAGTGCGATTGCCAAGCCGACCTTGATCTTCCTTTACCGGTCCGAGCTCTAAGCCGGACAAGTTGAATCTTGGCCGATCCCGCGAGGGTTAGCCTTCGACCGGCGCAAGACTATCAAGATCCGAGGTATTCCTGTTCCAGTGGTCTCGAATTCTAGTTTCACTGGGCTTTTCGGCTTTCCCACCCCGTCTCGCTTCTAGAGCCGCATGGCCTGGAGGCAAAGAGGACTCGGCCGGAGTACAAGACGTAGTAGTCGAACCTCCCGAGGGTTCTCCAAGTGTACCTACACCGGTATCTCCGGCTTCGTATCTTTCTCTCGCTTGTTGTTGAGAGGATTTCTTCTTCTATTTTCTGAGGATTGCTCCTGACGGTTTCTCGAGACTCGTACTCCGTGCAAAGCGGAAACTACAAACATCGTAGCCGATGTGGACATTAGAGGAGGATCCACCGAAAGAGGCGGAGAAACCGGTTCCGTAGCACGCTTCTTGGGCACCCACTCAATGGAGTTCACGCCGTTATTATTCTGAAAGGGATTCCCGATCAGTATTGGCCCACGGGGGCGTTCTAACTTGCCTTCTTCTATCAAGTTCTGGATTTCGTATCGTAACCCCAAACAGCTTGTCGCTGGTATGGCCGTGATACCGATGGAAGGCGCAGATTTGCTCTTGTCCGCATTGGCTACGGGAACTTTGGGTTTGTAATTGGCCACGGCTTAAGGAGACCCTCCTTGATTAACCCTTCCAAAGATCTTGCTCGGTGGCATGTCCAACTTGTCGAAGTGTACGGACAGCCGCTTCGAGTAGAATTGTTGCTTGGCGGGATTGGGTTTCGTTACCCGACCGTTGTCCCCGATGGACGTAGTTGACAGACGTATCTTTCCCTTTGCCGGGGCCGGTGCGGGATTGAATGCAGTTGTTGAGCGGTATACGTATGGCCGTGCGGTAGCCAACTTTTCCTTGAGATCCTTCTCGAACCGTGAGCCGGCATTGACCATGGCAATGAGATCCGGGAAGAAATTGTGACCGATGAGAGTTCGATGGACGGCCTCAAGCAAGACTTGAAGATCCGCATCTGTTCGTCTTTGGAGAGTGGCTCCATGATTTCGGAGAGTTTCCACTTCCATCTCTTGTAGAATTCCCCAACACTCTCATCCGCTTCGCTCGGTGGTGATTAAGTCCTCGCGACTTGTTTCCCACTCTAAGTTGGATCTGTACTGCTCCAGAAGATGTTACCGATCTGTTCCCTGTGTGCGGCGATCCGCAGCTTGACCCTCGAAACCATCGTAACGCCGAACTTTTGAGCGTATGCCGGAAGTGGTCGGCCATTTGCCGGAGGGTTGCTCCTTTTGCTCTCATGCCGAGAACGTAAGTGTCGACGTGCGTTTGAGGACATTCGGTTCCATCGAATCGGTCCATTTCCTCGCATTCCGAACTTGGCGAGGGAGAGGCGTGACCATTCCTGATCGGTGGATTTGAGCGCTTTCCTCGCTTGAGCCGCTCATGGTGTCTTTCGTGTCTTTCATCCGCTCGACCATCCAGCTAAGGTTGGGTCCAGTGGTGGACCGTGAGGCTCGGCGCCGGTGCTACCACGTGAGCGGTAGTGATTGGAGGTGGAAGGCTTGGTATATGAGAATATACGGGAGCCTTTTTCGAATCGTATCGGGGTTTGTCCCCTGTTTAGTGGATTCGTGTATAGGCAACGGGACGAACCCGGAGGGTATTGAGGGATATTGGCATCCTCGAGATGGTCCAGCCGGTGCGCCGGTGATATTGAGTGATGGGTGTAGCACTGGCCGACCAAAATTGACAGTGGTTGCCCCGAGAGGTGGCAACATGGAGCCTAGGCCTACTGCTTCCTTGGCCGGAAGGCATCCCGTAAGTTGGCGAGGGAGGAACCCGATTGAAGGTTTGGTGAACTGGTTTTGGGGAATCGTCATCCTCGACAAGGACAAAAGTACCGTCTCTGACGGGGATAGCCGCTATACCACGCTCATTCGTAAGCCGTACCACGAAATTCTCGCCGATCTTCTTTCGCCTCTTGTGAACCTCACAAGCCCTGGATGGCTTCTTCCAATGTCATATCTCATACCGGTGGCGGGGTCCTTCCCCGTCACGATTTCTCGGTGAGCTAGACATGTCGGAAATTCGGGCCGAGGGAACCGAGGGAACCGAAGAACCGTCTCGACGCCGCCGTTATCGTGATCCCTGCAAGGCGCCGACCCGGAAATCAACCACTTTCTCGCTCACCGCAGTGGAACGAAAGGAAGGGTTTAGGCTTCGGAAAAGGGTATTTGGCTCAAGGTTTTCGGGCTTGTGCAATGTGCGCTACCGATTAAAGTTTACTTAAAGCGCGTTTTCTCGTAGTCCTAATTGGTTGGAAAAGAGCGTGTCTTCTTTTTCGCAACTAATCCTAGAGCTCTAATCAGTGGATCTCGTCACTACGCTTATAAGCCCCTCGTTTCCATTGTAGATCATCTTTCTCGGGACGGACTATCCCGAGCGAGGTCCTATAAGGCAAGCGAGTTCCACCGACAAAGGAAAAAGTGAACTTAAGGCTAGCTGATCACGCAAACTTTCGACGTGTGCGGCGTACGGGCCACGGTCGAGGTCAACGTCCTTAAGTTAAGGCGGGAGTCGTGCCAAAATTTGGGCATGACCTCTCCTGACTCGCTTGTGCGAGAGACCTTAGCTTTTAGCGTTGGCCAAGTTGTGGCTGGCACGGTACATACGGCGAGGTTTGGTGACATGGTGTCACATTGAACCTTCGGGTATATTTTTCGGCAGAGCTCCGCGTCAAAGTCAAGGCTGAAGAGCTCGAGACTTCGGGTCGGGAACGACCTTCGGTCTCAACCTATCAAGCTTGACTCGGGGCGAGGCCCGGCGTGAAAAACATACACTTAGGCTTTATGACACGAGCTAAGCCAAAAACCAACCGGGGTCTTGGACAAAGTGTGACACAAAGAGTGCATGGCTTACACGGGCTAGGATGGGATGTTTGGGACGACCCCCTGCGCCCGAAAGGTGTCCGCGCACCAATCGGAGTGCAACTGATAAGGCCATCCCGGGTTAGGGGTTGTAGTGTGCAGTGTACCGAGGCAGCAAGTGCACGTGAAGTGCGGTGTTCCGAGGCAGCAAGTGCGCGTAGTGTGCGGTCACTAAAATTCTTTTTCTGAGTAAAACAGAGATTTTTCAGAATGTGCCTTAAAGAATTTATGATGCACAGTTCAAAAGACAGCATGAAAATCAAACATGAATGGGGATGCACAAACATGGTATGATTTTGAAAAGTTGACAATGTAATGCCTTTGAAACAAAAACCGTTCGAGGTTTAAAGTAACACACACACGAAAACGAGGAAGGGTAAACGAAAGTTTGACCCACGGAAGGCTTTTTTAGAAAACATCGGCAGTTTTAAAAAAAGTATATGTCCCCAGCGGAGTCGCCAACTGAAATTACCCGATCTTTTTCGCGCGCGGGGCGAGGGGGCGCGGAAAAGGCGGTTGTCTTTCGCGGGGGGTTGGTGTCTGAGACCTCGCTTCATGGGAAGGAACAAAATGAGGAGTCGCCACGCGGTTTTTGTATTTTGAGCCCAAACGTTGAGAAACGGCTATTGAAAATGGTGTCGTTTTTATTGGTAGCAAAAACTTAGGAAAAGGCTTTTGAAAACGGGGATCATTTTTATTGGCAGCAAAAACGAGTAAAAAGCTTTTTGTACCGTAGATTGTTAGGTTCGGAGGTCACGTTACGTTTCGGGTAGAGTATTACGAGATCGCCCGAAACGCCTCGCATGACGAGTCTTTCTACCTTTCTCGAAATCGTGTGTGTGTGTGTGCGTGTGTGTTTTGAAATGGGGGCTTGAATGACAAGCTTAATCTTGGTTTGAATGACAAACGTTGATTATGTGACTTTTGAAAAGACGAGCGTTTGAATGACAAACGTCGGTTTGAGTTTGAAATGAGCGTTTGCGTGGCAAACGTCGACTTTGAGTTTGAAATGAGCGTTTGCGTGGCAAACGTCGATTTTGAGTTTGAAATGAGCGTGGCAAACGTCGATTTTGAGTTTGAAATGAGCGTTTGCGTGGCAAACGTCGACTTTGAGTTTGAAATGAGCGTTTGCGTGGCAAACGTCGATTTTGAGTTTGAAATGAGCGTTTGCGTGGCAAACGTCGACTTTGAGCCATACGAGTCATTGTTAACGATTTTTATGGGAAAAATGCGTATTAAATGATTTTAAGTGTCAAAGGGCGGCTTTGAGTTTGAAGATGAGCATTCGGAGGCCGAACGTCATTTCGCGCGTTTTGAAAGAGAGTTCGACGGACGAACTCCGGTTTTGAACCGGGCATTACATTGTTAACGATTTTTACGGGAAAAATACGTATTAAATGACATGCGATCAACGAATCGGGTTGCGACTCGGACTTTGAAAAGTAAATACTATCACAATCCAAACGGATCGGACTTGTAAATGACAGTATTTAAAGCGGTGTCAACGGAATCAAACGATCCGGATTCGTAAATGACGATCAACGAGGACAAACGGCTCGGAATTGTAAATGACGATCAACGAGGCCAAACGGCTCGGAATTGTAAATGACGATCAACGAGGCCAAACGGCTCGGAATTGTAAATGACGATCAACGAGGCCAAACGGCTCGGAATTGTAAATGACATGAAAGTAAACGGAACGGGGTCGGAACGCCGTTTTAACCCGTGATTACTTCTCTTACGGAAAGAGAAGAGGATCGAGGGGCTAAAACGTATCGGACCCCGTTAGACGGAGGCGTCTACATTTTGATAATGACGTTCGAAACAGTTATAGCGACTGGCGCGTAAACCGAGACGGAACGGAAGATTCAGAGAGAGGAGTTATACCTATGGCTGTGGTCGACTCCTTTGGCTCGGAAGGTGTGTACGGGACACGGAAAGTGATTCGAAAGGTTGTTTCGAAGTTGTAGGGTGCGTATTTGATCGAAATACGAAGGTTTCACGCGAATCGAGACAAAACGGGAGCTCGGGAAGGGTGAAAACTAGTTTGGACCGTGGGGGGTGGTGATTTTTGGTGTGAAAAATCCTTTTCTTGCCTTTGACAAAGAACTTCTATTTATAGGGTGAAAATTGCGGTAGGAGTCCCCGGACTTGACCGAATTTCGTGGGTTTTGGGGATTTTGGAAACTGGGGACTTGGTCGGCAATTTCGGGAAAAGTGCACAGTGAGTCCCACGGACTTGGCTTGCAAACCAGGGACATTTTGGTCTTTTCCCTTTGAAATTGATTGAAGGGTGACTAGAGGGAGGTGGCATGGCCGCCACGTGCCCTCTCGAGTCACCACCGAGGTGGAAGATTGTTCCCTGGTCCCGGTTTTGTCCGTTTTTAAAATAACAACCGGAAATGTCCGAAACGCCCGAAAAGTGCCGGAAAATGCGTTTTTCAGGGAAAGCCATACTTTTACGTGAGATGTCACGTGCTAAGTACGGTTCGACGTCGGGATGCACGGGGCAGTCCCGGGACGTCTCGTTGGCACAGCAACGGGGAGTTTAACGAGTTCCGGTTAACCTGGAGCGGGCCAGTTAACGGATTTCGGTTAACTTTCTGACGGATTTGGACGATCCGGATTTGGGTACTTACACTATCAGCTAGGAAGAGCTGAAAATGATGAAGATTGGGGATTCAAGTATTCTGATGCTGAGACTCTGACCAGAGGTGCTCTTGCCACTCAGTTTATTGAAAATGTTTTGAAGATAACTCAGGAGCTTATTACTTATTCTGAAGAAGCATTGAAAAGAAAAGTTGATAGTGCTTCTGATTTGAATGCTGATTCTAGCAATGCTGATAAAGTTCCTTCTGCTGATTCCTCAAGTGACACTATTGAATCCAGCAGAACTGTCTCTGATGATGACCAACAGTTTATCAGCATTGTGCTTCTGAAAAATACTCCTACATCTGATGTTCACTCCAACCCATCTGCTAACCTTGCTCAATCTGCACCTATAGTGGTTACAGGAGGAGTCTTTCTTAATTCTGATCAAGCTCCCATCTTCTTTGATGTTCCTGCTGAACCGTTCCAAGAGGTTGTTAAGTTGGGAGGAGGAGCCACCTCAGACACTGACATTGCTGCTGATCTTCAAACTCAAGAAGTTGATAATGCCTTCTCTGCAATCGTTGTCTACGACCCTATTCGTGCACTCATTCATCGCCGCCGCTGATTTCTTGACCAATGATGACTCTCTCCCCGTTGCCGATGAAGACAAATCGGATGAAATAGACCCGTAAGATTATGATGAGATCCCGCATGATGTCAAGAAGATACCTCACCTCCATCTTGGTACAACTCTCTTTCTGATGACTGTAGGTTGATGATGTGCTCAAATTGGTATACCACCATCAAGTCCATTCCAAAGGACTCTGCTGGTAATCCCCTATTCCCTCCTCATCAGAAACTTAAATGGAGATCTGGTACAAGGTTAGTGAAGAACTTCAAAAATTTTGTTCCTACTGAGGGTTCTACCAGCATGCCTCCTATTCTGCTTAAATGGAACAAAGATATTAAGCATGGCAAAAAGAAAACCCCTGCTGTTTCTCATGCCAAAGTCAAATCTCTCCCTCCAGCTACCAACCAACCTGGCCCCTTAAGAATTCGTGGTGAAATTTGTCCTGCTGGTGAATCCCCAATTGAAGTTTGCGTTTATTCTGGTGGAATGATGAGCAAGCGTTTAGTGATTAATGATCTTGTGGTTGAAACTCTTGACTATTCTCCTTATTCTGCTGTTGGTGTTTGGAAGATGGTGTATCAGCATGCCCTAGCCATAACCTTACCATTATATGCTTCCAGACCATTTCAGAAAGATCATTCTGTGGACACTGGCAGAATTCTAAGCCTTGGCATCATGCGGGATCTGCTAAATGGAAGAGCATTTCTGAATTTTATGCTTGCCTGCAAGTTGTCCTTGGAGAATAATGGTCAAATGTTTGTTGATCTTCCCATTATCATTCATCCAGATTTCCCTCTCCTTCTTGATCCCCCTGTTCCAAGATCTGCCGATGTTCCATTGATTGTCGGCCACAGCTTATCCCTTCTACCTTCCCGGTACCCTATGATCCTCCACCCGTTTACACCCTCGTTTGGCTACTTTGCTAATGAGCATGGTCATCTTTCTGAAGCTTATAAACCCGTGCTTAGAGGTGACATTGGTGATTTGGGAATGTTTTTCCGAAGTGAGATTGAAGAGGTTAAGGACTTGGTGCTTAAGTCCACTCAGGAGGAAGAGTTAGCAAACAGAATCGCATCCAAAGTCTCAGCCAAAGTTTCTGCATCTATTTCAAAAGCCCTCAGCAGACCTCAGACCTCATCCCTCAGTAATCTTAGTGCTGCTGATTTTGATCGGCTCAGTGATCTCCTAGACAGCTCCACCCAGGTTCAGAAAGTAGTACTTGATGTTAACTTGAATCAAGATTGCACCATCAAGGAGTTGGAGCTAAAGCTTGAAGCCGTGGAAGTAGGATTCTTCTGAAGAGTGAGCTTGCCGAAGCTAATCTGAAGATTGCCAAGCTTGAAGGGAAAAATGAATTGCTAGTGGAGCGTTACAAGGCTAGCAAGAAGAGGAAAGCTGAAAAGGCTGAAGCCAAGAAGCAGAAAAAGTCCAAGCCTGTTGTTGATTCCTCCGCCGTCGCCGATGCGATCCTGGCCGATCCTTGGCAGTCTTGTAACCAATGAAATAGATATCCTCGTGAAGCCCCAAAGACAAACTTTCTTTACCGACAATTTGGTTTTGATTTTATGGTTTTTGCTTATTATCTATCTAACTCTTCTTAAACTTTATTAGTTTATCTTTTCAGTTATCACTTATTTTTTATCTTAATATCTATTCATATCCTTTTAAGTGATTCTGTTTAAAGGTGATTGGCCTTAAGCAATTAGGAGGAGATTGTTGGGTCAAAATATATGTGGACTCAGAATTGCTTAATCCCAATCACATAGCTAGTTAGAGACCCCTAATTTAATTAGATTTTATTTTTGGATCTCTTACTGATGCCCTCCCCGTTAATTCAGCATGTTAAGCAGGTTACTATCCTGCTGGTGGGATCTGCCTGGTAATCAGCAGGAGTTAACACTTTTCAGTAACATACTTCAGCAGATAGGTGACTTAAATTTGGATGACTCCTTTCGTTTGAAATAAAATCTCAGTCACAACGGTCACATCTCTATCTCTTTCATCGTACTTGTTTGCTAAAAGTAGTTATATTTTCCTGCCAACACCATTCTGCCGGTTCTGACACAAGAGCTACTTTTAGCTCTACTTTGTCCTTTGTCTCGCTGCCGCAGTAACCGGTTGGGACAAAGGGGTTATTACCCGCTGAACAATAGCAGAAATGTCTTATTCAAATCTCCCGCATTAATTGCAAAGATATGGCATTAAATGATCCTCACCTACCAACCATATTCCGATTCTACCCTTCAACGGCATTTTTAGTTCTTCTCTCTCTTTCTCTCTAAAGTATATATAGAAGACTTTGCTGGCATGCGGGGTCTTAGCCTGATGGTTAGAGTTCATGGCTTCCAACCTGGAGGTCATGAGTTCGATTCCCCCACCAGTGGTTAGAGGGAATGACATTGCCCTCCCTAGCATAGCTAGGCGCCTCTGTGAAGTGCATCATGGGGGGAGCGGTGAAATGTGTTGATCCCCTTCTTTTTTTGAAGAAAAGAAAAAAAAAAAAAAAAAAAAAAAAAGAAGACTTTGCTGCATTGAAGAAGGTTGGTGATTGCATTGAAGAAGAGTGTGCTTGAAGCATTGAATGAGCTCAAGCCTTCAAATCCATAAAATCATTAGACTTTATTAGGGATATACACTCGTGCACTTCTCAATCCTACTTGTAAGCATTCTCCAACAAGACAATCATTAGAATGCATTGATTGAGATTCACACACACACCTGAGTGAGATAAGTCTAACTTGCCACTCAAAAACACCTGGTCAGTTCTTCATTTAAAGATCCATCAAGTAGATCCTTGTATTCGCCCTTGTAACCGGCAAGGCCGCACTTGTAATAGACTAGGACATACTGATAGTAAACTTTTCTCAAAATCCAAGATCTGACCAATCTTGGTAGAGGACGTAGCAGCATTCACGCTGTGAACCTCTCCAAATACCGTGTCCTTGTCTTTACTTTACTTTAATATTGCCAAGTCGTTTAACGCAACAAATCGTAACAGCTTCATCCCGTTTGAATCATAAGTATTTCCCTAAACCAAACAAGTTGCTCTGCATATATGATTCATATAAATACTTTGTGTTTAAAATCAAGCTCTAAACAACTTCTTGCTGATTTTGTGTGAGTTCAAACTTAGTCACTAATATTCCGCTGTGCTTACTGATTATCTTACAACTTTCTGATCAGTGACAATGACCATTAAGGTATTTTAATTAAAATTGTAAAAAGGCTATTCACCCCCCCCTCTAGCCTATTTCCTCGCCTATTGGGCCTAACAGACTTTCTGGGCTTCCTCACTTGGCATCTCAAGATAAATTATCTCATATTACAATTAAAATTCCCACAATAACTTTTCATACTACAAAGTTCCTCAACATTACAATGTGTGGTAATTCAACTAAAATAAGTCTCAAAAATAACCAAACTACTACAAAATATCCGGAAAAACTAAGGAAATACCAAAGATAAATACCATCTATCAAATTCCCCCACGCTTAGACCTTTACTTGTCCCTGAGTAAAATCCTAACTCCTAACTAACTCCGGGTCTAAAAACAGGCATGCAAGGGGAAAGTGAATTTCCTAATCTCCTCTACATCATCAACCTCAACCACATCAACCAACACATTCGGAGAATGAGACTCCGCTCCTTATCACTCCAAAAACATGGCCTTAGTTCGATACCAACTCCAAATGTGTAAACGGTCATCCAAACTAAGGCCCACTCACAAAAAGCTAGGGAGAACTAAAAATGACCTATGCTTCCCCCACGCTATCCTTTCACTGCAATCTCCCTCAACTAAAGTCAATGTCAAAATAGAAACTTACCTCATTAATACAACAACACCCCTTTTATCACCAAAAAGAAACACGAGGCTTTTCTATTCTAATGCCTCTAAAACTGAACCTCCTACACCAAGAAAAATCAATCCTACCCAACATTACGATCCTCCCTTATGTCTCCTCTCCGGTGATTGCACAAGAAAGTTTCAAAATAAAACCTCACCTTTTGCCTAAGTGCCCTTTCGGGTTTTCACTTATCCTCTCTCTTTTTTTTAAATATACAAAGTTACAAAGTCATCCTCCTCCCCCACGCTTAAATCTCACAATGCTCTCAGCGTGAACAATAACAATATCATCACAAAGATAAAAACGTAAGAGGGAAAGGAGGATAGTGCCATCACCGCCAACACCGCCAGGAAAAAACTAGAGGTCCCCACAAAACGGACCTCTCTATCAATACGCCTCTGCTCTCATCGCTACCTGGCCTTCCATCATCCTCGTATAGTCATCAGGAATCGGCTTATAAACTCTGGGCTCGGGCTGCTGTACATAAGCCTCTAGCTGCTGTTGCCTCCGTCCCACCAATCTAATCTCATCCTCCACCGACTCCACTCTATCCAATAACTCTTCTCTGTACAAATCTTCATGCCTATACTGGGCTTGCCTTTCTTCTCTATCTACCCTCAAGTGCTCATCAATCCGATCATATCGGGCTGTGTGTGCCCTGTTCTGCTCATCCAAATATATTCTCATTTCATCCCAACCTCCAAGCAATCCTTATTGACCTGAACCGCTAGCACCATCCCTTCTTGGATCTTGCCTCACAATATGGGGCTCCTCCTCATCATCACTCTCTGGCATATCCGCTCTGTCTATGGCAATCTGTCTCTCAGAAATATCTTCCACCCCGGGCATTCGCCAATCTCTGGGATGATCTCCATAGAAAATACCTCATTCCTCGCACACCTTATCCACAAGCCATTCCCATATGCCAACCATAACGCATCCACCGCCCCATCTATCCTTGTGAAAGGGTTGTCATATCGCAGCAAGAACTCATGGTCATAATATTTTGGTCCACCTACCAATCATGCTGCCTCCGAATGATTCTTCACAAAGTGTTTTGCTAGCAATGTTATCATTCCCTCAACTGGGATATTTCCACTACTTTGCACCGAAAAACCATCACACCGCTTAAAAAAATAATCCACCCAATTTGGTGTTTTGCCATTTGAGGGTAAGGCACCTTGCATTAAAGCTATCGAGGCAGCGTTAGTTTGAGCCGATTCCCCATTTTCGAAGAACGTCATACACAATCCCTTATACAATAACCGCCAAGCAGGGTGACAAAATTCCTTCACCTTTATATATGTTTTTTGCATGTATTTACTCATCAACTCAAAATAGAACAATTCAACCGATTTGTCCTTCCTCGACCACTCACCCCTCGGTGTCCTCTCAACTCCAAACAAAGTTCCAACTTGTTCATAACTGAGTTCCCGGTGTATCATTAAGGTTAAACCGCACACATTGCTCCCCATTATCATCAACGCATCTTTCAAAAGTGGATAGAAAATCTAAAGTGTACCTCTTATATGTTGCGGTATTCTTTCCCAAGAAACCTCCCAAACCCGCATTAGCTAATAATTGTTGCACCAAACCATCCACCCCAAGCTTTTGCAAAGTCGAGACATTCAAAAATTTGGTTATTTGCAACTCCCGCCCCATTTTATTCAAATTCCTCTATTTATTTTTTTGTGTTTCATTCAAATTCCTTAAACCCATAAAATTTTCAGGCAGGGCTTTTGGCACTAAAATAGATTGCTTTTGCCTCTTGGGTGGAGGTTGAGCATTACCACCTTTGGTTTTCACCATTATATTTCAAATAATCCCAATATCGACAATTCAATCAAAATAACAAAACAACACCCACACAACACAATTGTGTCCTATCAACACCAACCAATCCTCCAACAACTCTCCAAGAATTTAAAGGCTCAACAATGGAATAATGTCGAAAATTACCTTGTGATGCTTGCCACCAATCCCTACGCTCCTCCTTGTTGCTCCAAACAATCCTCCTCAAATTTATACCCAAAAGCCCCAAAATCAAAATTCTAGGGTTTGAATTGATTGCACCAATGACCGAATTGAAGGCTAAAATAGTTGTATATGGGGACGAAATTGAAGGGATAGGTGGTGGGTATGTTGAATTTGGAGGATGTGGGTGCAATTTTGGTGTGATAGAGAGAGAAAGTAGGATAGGGGGGAATTTTGTAGTAGAGAGGGGAATGAGTGGTGTCAATGGAAGAAGAAGAAGAAAAGGAAGAAGATGAAGAGGAAGAGGTGGTGATGGCTTTTTGGTGTTGAGGTGGTGTTAATGGGAGAAAGAGAGAAGAATGAAGAAGGAAGGAGGAAGAAGAAGTTGGGGAAATAGAGTTTTGAAAATCAAAAATCATGTTTACCCCTTTGTGTCCGCCAATTGCACGACTCGTGCCTACTGGTACGATTCGTTCCCCCTGTTTTCAGTCGTGGCACGACTCATGTTTGAATTTTCACTCGTACTGATTGTTGGCACGAGTCGTGCCTGTGGTCACGAGTCATGCCCAGTTTTTTTTTTTTGCCTAGGCTCTCATTTTGCTCCTTTCTCCTTTGCTTCCCCTGCACAACACCACAATACACATACCTTAGTAGCACCAATTCCACACATAATAAAAATAACATAAAATATAACAAAGACATAAAAACAAAGAATTTCCCGGGTTGCCTCCCGGTAAGCCGCCCTTCTTTACCGTCTTTAGCTAGATCCAATGTCGGGTAAGCCCCCGACATTGCACAAAACTATGGTTCATTCATAAATTGGATCGTAGAGATCAATCATCTCCACATCCTCAACAGTAATTTCTCCACCATCAAAATAGGGCTTCAATCTTTGCCCTTTTACCTTGAACTCATGGTCTCCGGAGAGACTAGAGATCACAACCGCACCATGCGGAAATACCTCCCTCACTAAGTAGGGACCGGTCCACCGAGACCTCAATTTACCGGGGAACAAGCGAAAACGGGAGTCAAATAGAAGGACTTTTTGGCCAACCTTAAAGTCCTTTCTTAAAATCATCTTATCGTGCCACGCTTTCGCTCGTTCCTTATATGAAAAATTATTCTCATAAGCCTCTCTCTGGATCTCATCAAGTTCATTTAATTGCAATTTCCTTTCCTCACCGGACCCGTCTAAGCTCATGTTAAACTTTTTGATTGCCCAAAAGGCTTTATGCTCTAATTCTACGAGCAAGTGACATGGCTTACCAAACACTAATCGGTATGGGGACATACCAATAGGTGTCTTGTAAGTCGTCCGATAGGCCTATAAAGCATCCTCTAACCTAAGGCTTCAATCCTTCCTATTCGGGTTCACGTTTTTTTCAAGGATGGACTTGATTTCCCTATTGGACACTTCTGCTTGGCCATTCGTTTAAGGATGGTAGGCGGTAGAGACCTTATGAGTGATATTATATTTTTTACCAAGGCCTCTACCATCTTATTGCAAAAATGAGTCCCCCTATCGCTAATCAAGGCCCTAGGCATCCCAAACCTAGATACAACGTTACTCCTAAGGAAACTCACCACCACCTTAGCATCATCAGTGCGTGTAGGGATCGCTTCGACCCACTTGGAAATGTAGTCCACTGCAAGTAAGATGTACACAAACCAAAAAGAGATATGGAACGGACCCATAAAGTCAATTCCCCACACATCAAAAACTTCACAGTTAATTACGATGTTTTGTGGCATCTCATTGCGGCGTCCTATATTTCCAACACGTTGACACTGGTCACAGGACTTACAAAAGGCAGTGGCATCCATAAACAATTTTGGCCAAAATAAGCCACTGTCTAAAACTTTCCTAGCAGTATTTTTAGCACCAAAATGACGACCACATGCATACTCATGACAAAACTTCAGGATAGAGGCTACTTCATTTTTCGGGACACATCTACGAATGACTTGATCAGTGCAATGCTTCCACAAGTTGGGTTCATCCCACATATAGTACTTAGCCTTACTACGAATTTTGTCTCTCTTGGATTTAGAAAATCCAGGGGAAATTTATTAGAGATCAAAAAGTTTACCAAATTCGCATACCAAGGGAACACATCTTTCACTGCCCACAAAGCCTCAACAGGAAACTCACCCCTAATAGGGGCTTGTTTATAAGGCTTATCCTCTTCTCTAACAAGACGACTCAAGTGATCGGCAACTACATTTTCAGCCCCTTTCTTATCCTTAACCTCTATGTCAAATTCACTCAATAAGAGAATCCACCGAATGAGCCTCGGTTTCTCCTCTTTTTGGACATTAAGTACCTAAGAGCAGCATGATCGGTGTATACAATGATTTTAGTTCCAAGCAAATAGGACCTAAATTTTTCTAATGCAAAAACCACCGCTAACATCTCTTTTTCAGTAGTGGAATAGTTTCTTTGTGCCTCATTCAAGGTCATAGATACGTAATAGATAACATGAGAGGCACGATCCACTTTTTGACCCAAAGCTACCCCAACAACATAGTCACTCGCATCACACATGATCTCAAAAGGGAGAGACCAATTTGGGGCTTGAATTATGGGGGTAGATGTCAATCTACCCTTCAACTCATCAAATGACTTCTTGCAATTATCATCAAATTTAAAGTCAACCTCTTTTTGCAACAAGGTACATAGAGGTGTAGCAATCTTAGAAAAGTCTTTTATGAAGCGTCGATAAAACCCCGTATGACCAAGGAAAGACCGCTCTTCACACACATTTGTAGGGTAAGGAAGTGTGGAAATAACATCAATTTTAGCTTTGTCTACTTCAATACCCTTTTTAGAAACCACATGACCCATCAACACAATGCCTTGCTCAACCATAAAGTGACATTTTTCAAAATTCAACACCATATTAGTTTCAACACATCGGTCTAAGACTAAAGCAAGGTGAGCAAGGCATTAGTCGAAAGAGTCTCCATGGAAGGTGAAGTCATCCATGAAGACTTCCATAAAATTCTCCACAAAATCGGAGAAGATGCTCATCATACACCTTTGAAAAGTCGCAGGTGCATTGCACAAACCAAAAGGCATCCTCCAATAGGAAAAGGTGCCGAAGGGGCAAGTAAAAGTAGTTTTCTCTTGGTCTTCTGGGGTAATTGGTATTTGAAAATACCCAGAATATCCATCAAGAAAACAATAATACGCCCTTCCGGCTAACCTCTCCAACATTTGATCAATAAAGGGGAGGGGGAAGTGATCTTTTCTAGTTACCTCATTAAGCCGATGAAGATCAATGCAAACACGCCATCCCATTTGCTCCCGAGTTGGCACCATCTCGCCCTTATGATTGATGAAGACAGTGATCCAGCCCCTCTTGGCTACACATTGAGTAGGACTAACCCACTCGCTATAGGATATGGAATAAATGATCCCCATCTGTAACAACTTCAACACCTCCTTCTTCACCACCTCCATCATAGTGGATTCAACCTCCTCTGTAGTTGTCTTACCAGCTTAGCACCCTCTTCTAACAAGATCCGATGTGTACATAAAGAAGGACTTATGCCCTTGATGTCGGCAATAGTCCATCTGATTGCTTCTTTTCGACCCCGGATCACATCAACCAATCTCTTCTCTTGGTCCTCCGTCAGAACACTAGAGATCACCACAGGAAGTGTCTTCCCTTCACCCAAGAAAGCATATTTCAAACTCTCAGGTAGGGGTTTTAATTCAAGCACATGTGCCTTCTCAACAGATGGCAATGGTTTCTCCGGTGGCACCTCCAATTGCACATGACCATAACCCGGTGATGAGGCATACATGGCATCCTCAGAAAGGCTCATCACTGCCTCCTTCATCTCATCAGAAATATCAAATTCTAACTCTGTACATCCCAAAGCATTCTCCAATATAGATTTCATGTCATCATCTCCCCCACACACATCGAACACCTCTTGAGCTATGGGCTCAACAACATCAATGAAATTCACCGAATGGACATCCTTAGGGTATTTCATGGCATCAAAAATATTAAACTCCATTCGTTGTCCATCAAACTCCATAGTCAATGATCCATTAGAAATATCCAATTTGGTACGAGTAGTCGACATGAATGGCCTCCCTAATAGAATGGGAGCCTTAGGATCCGTATCCATATTCAATACATAGAAATCTGAAGGAAATATGAGCTTACCAACCCGAACCAGAACATCCTCAATCAACCCCTTAGGGTAGGCATTAGATCTGTCAGCAAGCTGAATTACAACCCGAGTATCCTGTAAAGGTCCTAACTTTAGGTTCTTAAACAACGCATGAGGCATCACGTTGATTGAGGCCCCCAAGTCAAGCATAGCAATATGCTCCGAAGCATCCCCCAGAGACACCGGAATCACAAACATACCCGGATCACTACACTTTTTAGGCATCTTCCTCTGATAAACTGCAGACACATGCTCACTGATTTTAACCTTTTTCTGACTCCTTTCCTTCTGATTTCTCTTCAAAGTGCATAATTCCTTCAAAAACTTTGCATATCCCAGAACTGTCTGAATGAGATCTAAAAATGGAATGTTTACCTCTAATCTCTTGAAGGTGTCGCCTTGTCAGGCTCCGATTTTCTAGACTCCCTTAATGCATAAGGAAATGGAGGGACTGGCTCATAAACAGGAAACACGGGTATAGTACTCTTCTCCTGCTCTGGAGTCTTCTTCTCAGGTGTAACCATCTCAACCACCAACTCGGACTCCTCCTCTACAACTACATCCTCAACCTTCCTTCCACTACACAAAGTCACCGCACTAACATTAGACTTAGGATTCGGTTCAGTTCTAGATGGCAACTTCCCCGAATCCTTAGCCTCCATTCTCCCAACTGCATCTGCAAGATGACTCACATGCTTCTCTAAACTGTTGATACTCGACTCAGTCCGCTGCTGAAACTGTTGGAAATTCCCATTCATGGTAAACACACTCTGCGCTAGAGAGCTAATCAACTCTTCTGCAGACCTTGCAAGAAGTGGGCCCTGATATTGCTATCCAACTGGTGCTCTGTACTGATCAAACTGATTGCCCAGATACTAGTGACCTTGCTGGTACCCCTGCTGATTATTAAACTGCTGTCCCCTGAAACCTTGTTGCCTGTGATGGACCATACCTGAGGTTCGGATGAACATTGCTCGAGGAGTTGTAGTTGTATTGTGGTGGCCTCTGACCCTGCTGATTAAATCCTATAGCATTAACATCCACCACCTCATCCGACCGAAGAGATGGACAAGAATCAGTCGGGTGAGTCACATCATTACAAATGCCACAATGATGTGGTTGTTGACCCAAAACCAACGTTTTCAACAAACTTTTAACATCCTCAATCTCAGCCTCTAACTTGCTCATTTTATCACCCGATCCTGCTGTACTGACATGTCTAATACTAGACCTCCTTCCATGAGTTCTTGTGCTCTTGGCCAATTCCTCTATCAACTTCTTTGCATCCCTGGTAGTTTTATTCAGAATACTACATCCACAAGAAGAATCCACCAACCGTTTATCCTGCACAGTTAATCCTCCATAAAAGTACACAATTAATTGCTCATCATCAAAGCCATGATACGGGCAACTGCTGCAAAGCTTATAGAACCGGTTGTAATATTAATATAAAGATTCATCAGACCGCTGTTCCATATTACTGATATCCCATTTCATAACATTGATTTGATATGGAGGGAATAACTCATCAAGAAATACCTCTTTCAGTTGCTGCCAAGATGTAATACTATTCGGTGGCAGGTGATAATACCACGCATTTGCATTATCCTTAAGAGTAAAGGAGAATGCTCTCAATAACAGTTGTTCGAGGGGAAGTGCAGCCGGTTTCATGCTCTCACAAATCTGTACAAACTGCGCTACGTGCTGATTAGGATTTCCCCTAGTATCCCATTGAAGTGGGGCAACTGATTCAACAACCCCAGCTTCAATTCAAAAGTAACCCCAGTAGGTAAATCAGGAAACTGGACTGCTTGTGGTTGCTCATTCCAGTTCAGAGCAATCCTCTGCCTCAATATCCGAAGTGGGGGAGGTGGGTTATTATTACCTCTTCCATTACCTCCATTATCCACAACTTCTGGCTCATGATCACCCCTACCATTATTATTATTCATCTCTTCTAACTGCAAAATCCTCCTAGCTTCCTTGCTTTGTTTTCTCCTGCTCCTGAAATATCTTTCAATATCTGGAACAATAGGGCTAGCAAGCTTATTAGCAGAACGGTTATGGATCATAAAAGGTTTCACACCACAAGATGACAATAATAAAGCTTAACGAAAAGAAAAAGAAAAAGAAAAAGAAATAGATTAAGAAAAAGAATAAGAGTGCAAACAAATAAACACCGTTCCCCGGCAACGGCGCCAAAATTTGACACAATATTAGGGGATTCTAGCAATAAATCAAAAACAAGAATTTAACAATCGGCCTAATTGTAAAACCCTAATAATCGATTTAATAATCAAGAACAAGAGAAAATATAAATATGATAAAATAGATGAAAAGAAATTAACCTCAATTGAATTCAAGAACGGTTCCAATAATCAAATCCAAAGCAAAGAAAATTAGTTCTCCATGGAAAAATAATAATCTCGAAAAGAAATTAAAAGTTGAAACCCTCAAATTGTTCTAAAAGAAAGTATTTATACTCCACCCTAAAAACCTAAAACTAAAAGGAAAAGAAAAAGGAAATAAAATAAACAGATTTCCAAACGAAAACAAACTGCAGCAATCATGACGTCAGCAACCGCCTTTGGCATGACTCGTGCCCATAGTCACGAGTCATTCCTTCAAATCTCAGTCGTGGCACGAGTCGTTCCTTCAATTTCACTCGTGCTGATAATTGGCACGAGTCGTACTCCCAAGCACGATCGTGCCTTTCCTGTTTTTCCAACTTTCCAGCTTTTGCACTTTGGTCCCTGGAGTTTCCTCTTTTTGTACTTTGGTCCTTAAACTTTTTGTTGACTTGAACTTGAATAGTTGACTTTTTGGGCTTCCTCACTTGGCATCTCAAAACAAATTACCTCATATTACAATTAAAATGCCCACAATAACTTCTCATACTACAAAGTTCCTCAACATTACAATGTGTAGAAATTCAACTAAAATAAGTATAAAAAATAACCAAACTGCTACAAAATATCCGAAAAAACTAAGGAAATACCAAAGATAAATACCATCTATCAGAGGGCTTGACTCCAGAGGAGTACAGTGATCGCTCCGGCCTACTTGCTTCTGAGGTAACACTTAATGTCTTTTCCCTACTTTTCCACTTACTTTAACTGTCATTAGTTTGATCGCTTTGTTTCTGTTTCACAGTCTTTGGATTTGACCGAGCAAGCTAGGTGCAGCTGGAGGGCAGCCCTGGAGAAGGAACAGATTGCCCAAGCCAATTACTCCAGGAAGGCTAAGGAGGCAGCAGAGCTAAAAATGAAAGCTGAAGGAGGTGGACTCCCAATGCTCGCCTCTCCAAACTGCACATTTTAATGCCGAGAAGGAGAGGGATGAAGCTTATGCGGCCATGAAGGTGGCAAAGGAGCAGCTCGCTCCCCTCCAAGAGCAAGTAGATTCTTGGGCTCTGGCCAAGGCTGCATTGAAAGAAGAGGTGGCCCAAGCCAAACAAGACAAGGCTAAGCTGGAGGGTCAGGTGGAGCAGCTATCCGAGATGGTACAAGATCGTAATACTAGATTGCTCAAGCTCGACGAGGATCATAAGGTTGTCAGGGTCAAGTGGGAGGAGGAAGCCCAAGCTATGAAGAGGGTTGTTGTTGAGAGATTCAAGGCCAGTGATGAGTGCTACAACATCATAGTGTCTCGAGCTAGAGACTTTTATGATGTAGGGCGCCAACACATAGCTCGTCGAGTCATAGTAGATTTTACTATCCACACGTGGCTTGTTCTAGGGAAGATCCACCACATGATGATGTGATGTCCCGTTATTTACCTTAAAAATGCAATCTTTACTTTCAATGTCATTTCCCCTATGTCCCTTTTGGTTGGATCGCTCTCCGAGGATTGTCTAGTGACCTTTCAAGGCACGAAAGACATAGAACGAGTATAAAGATCCAATCTTTATACCCCTTCCCCTAGTCCCCTTGGTTCTTGGAGCATCCCGTGGTGTGGATCGGTGTAAAGACCTCATATTTACATCGTTTTTGCCACTTAAATGCTATAGTCGTAATCCCTTTAAAAGCGGATGAATCTTATGTCCCGACATCTCCGATCATCACTTGAGACGAGCAATAAATGTCCCTACGAAGCTCAATCGTCTCAAGATGTAGGATTGATGGGCAAAGACTCTTCCTTTTCTAAAGAGTCTCATTCTTGGACTATAAAAAGGTGTCCCTCTCTCTCGATCACATATGGACAAGTCCCGAAGAACGTTGGTTTAAGATATACCAAGGCTTTTACGCCTACTATGGTTGATTATTCCAACGGGAGGGTAAAAAGGTCACATAATGATGATCACAAGTCCAAGATGAGCACGGGATCAAAATCCCGAATACATCAAATCCAAGGAATCCCGAGCGATAACCTTCTTATATGGTTTATACGTCCGGCAGATAACTTGGCACATTCCCTCCTTTTTCAAATCACATCTCACACACGAATGCACAAAACAAGCACAAACTTCGAATCTAGGAAGACTTGCTTTTGCAAGGCTCTTTGGGTGAACGCGATCCGTTCTTCCCAAAGAGTAACTTAACCTCCGGACCCTTATCCTTTTTTTCAAAGTTTTGAGGAAATCAAAATGGCGTGGCGACTCCGTTTTTCAATAAACCGGTGTCTTCAAACTGAGGTGAAGCGGTGACCCTATAAAAAACGGTTCGATCCGCGATGGGCCCACATTCACAGGAGGGCCCTCGTGTAACATCCATTGAGCCAAAGTTCGAAGAGTGCTATCATTTTGTTTGATCTTTCCATGGGTGGCCTGACGATCCGCCTCCATATCATCAAATCTTCTCTTGAGATTTAACAGCTCTCTAGCATCCAAGCCAGGTATTTCATCCCTGTGGTGGGAAATGGAGTTCGACTTATGTCATTCTTCCCTTTGATGAATCCTCCTGGAAGGATTTCGTTCCCTCTCAACTCTGGGAGGGGATCTTTGCCTCCTATCCCCTCTGGGTGGTGAGCGACCTCCTGTTGAGGGCGCACCTCTAGCTCTTAGAGGCGGCCTACCTCTAGTTATGTCGGCCTCCAATTGTCTCCTTTGGGCTGAGTCAGCTTCCTGTTCTCGGTTGTTGTTGAGCCTATCCCTTAGGACACTCGTGCGAGCAGCCGAGTTAGCTGCTGGGCGAGGTCTCTCGTTCCTCCCTTCCCCCTCATATGGTTCAGGGACCCCATTCCTAGGTCGGTGAGAAGTTGGCGATGGAGCTATCAAGTGTGACCTGTGGTCGTTCTTCCTAGGAGACTCTGGTAGCTCTGGTAGTTCGCCATGAACGTCCAACAAGCTCTGTAACACCTTCACCCTCTCCAGGAGTATGTCTCTCCTAATAGGGTGAGGAGCTGAGGGACCTGCTAGGTCGCCTGTAGTTGTTCGACCCGTTTGGTGTTTCTTACTCTGTTGACCACCTCCTTGGATGTCCATGGGCCTCTTTTCCCTCCTTCTATCTTGGATCCCTACCCCGTCTGCCATGCTATTAGAACGGGTAGGTCTCCAAAGAGGATTCCAGGTGGAGGAAGAGGAAGGTTGGTCGTGCGGCTTCCAGCGACAACATCCATGCCTTGAGGCAGTAGTAGTATACCCGTCAGATACCATGGTAGCAAATTGGTAGGATTTCAAGGTCTAGTATTCTCGATTCCCGATAATGAAACCAAACTGATGAGGCAGGAATAGTCCGGATCAGCCTTATTCCAGCAATAGGTTGTAATCCAGCTACTATGACGTGAAACCACGAACAAACGACTTTCCGGGATGATCCCCGTCTAATACCCTACGACGTGATGATGAGGTATTGTGTTATAAGTTTGTATAAAATGTATGGAAATGACGTTAATCTCAAAATAGCCAATAAGATGTTACCTTTTTCCGTTGTATATGGAGTGGTAATTATAGTGTTGTTATGGGATGTTTACAAATCCCGTAAATCATCGTGCGAACGTTGGCGTAACTATCTACGAGAATGTAGGAGGCGGTTATTAATAACGACGTGGGTTTATGCACGCGTTGTTAGGTCGAGGTCGCCTGGCTTATCGAAGTCGACCTGTCTTCGTGCATTGACTAGGAAGAGATTGTGTAAGGAGTAAATCGTATGTCAGACGAAGCTAGATCGGGAACTATGAAGGTCGGAAAATAAGATTGGTCGACTGATCCATATTAATGAGCTCGTATAATTATGACCAATTGGTGGGCCCTTTACGCTTGGTGGGCCTTTGGGATTGTTTGCACATGGGGTTAGCCCGTTGGGTCTGACCCATCATTTTTATTCCGTTCAATACGTATTTTGTGTTAAGAGAAATTCACGATTATCAAACTAAACTTGACCAGGTAAGGAGAGACGTATAAGAGTTGGAACCGCTCGCATGAGCAGAATGAGCAGTTTTGGGTCCCTCCTTAGACTCTGCGGAAATTTATTTGACGAGAAGTTTTGATGGAAGTCATGACACTCTCCAAGTGGTAGTTCAGTATGCAACAATTAATAATTGATATTTACAAACCGATGATGCGCAATCGCAATAATAATGTGACATATTACATAATACAAAATGGTGTTAGCACATGTCTCATAAAGAGTTAGATAATTATGAGATAGACCTAAACTAACTAGCTTAAGCTCGATTAAAGAAAAAATGAGCAAATTAAACTAGTAGATGATTATAAGCTCAATTTGGTTCTCCACAGATCTGCTACCACTTTCTGTGGCTGCGGATTATCTGGTCCGCGATCTCTCTGTCCAGAAGTGAAATATAACCATCCATCCCAATAAGCTGCCATTGTCGTTTTCACTCGGTAAGGTAGCTTCCCAATCACTGACCATTTCTGTAGTATCAGCAAGACACATTTTATCAGCCACCAACAATCATATGCCATACAACAACAGAGAGAAACAGAAAGAGAGAGAGAGAGAGAGAGAGAGAGAGAGAGAGAGAGAGAGTGGGTGTGTGTGTGTGTGTGTGAGAGAGAAAGTGTGTGCGTGTGTAATAGAGAGAGTGGGGGTGGGGTGGGTGTGGATGTGGGTGATATATATATATATATATATATATATATATATATATATATATATATATATAGAGAGAGAGAGAGAGTAAGTGTGTGTGAGGGAGACGGAGAGGGATTTGGGGCATCTGCATTCGGATTGCAGCAGTACGAAATTCCGGAGTGCACAGCGGTTCGATCCCTACCGATGTAATTCATGTTACTATAATGTTCCCGCGTTTCTACTAAAATGTAACTTATGTTGCAAGATAATTCGTGTTCCTAAAAAATCTAAACCGAGTAACTATAAAGTCGGACCACTATGCAATCGGCAGTCCGACTGCACATGCCCCAAATCCGAGAGAATTTGTGCGTGTGAGAGAGAGAGAGAGGGGTTAATACCATTGTGTTTAGATCAAATCGGAATAACTCTCCGACCAAGATCATTCTTTTGTTCACAGGGTGTTTCTCCGTCGTGCCTCCAGCGATTATAATGGAATTGTTAACGATCACCCATGAAGACTCTATGTGGGAGTCGGGTTTTGGCATAGGAGGCAACTCTTTCCACTTCATCTCGTTATCCAGCATGTAAACATCACCGTAAACTACCTAAAATTAAGCACCGCAATCAGTGGCGAAGCCAGAAATTACTTATCGTATTAGACATTTGAAAATGAGTGAAAATGATATCATAGTACATATTTTACCAAAAATAAAGTGGGTCGAAATAGACAACAAAAAATATTTTAGCGCCTTTTTTCCCAAAATTTAGAGGTACTAAAATGACATTTCCCAAAAGGCAAGGGGGTCGAGTGACCCCCATTCCTTCTATGTGGCTCCCCTACTGACTGCAATGTAAAGGCTGCAAATATTCTTCAAACAAAACGTAAACGACCAAAATACTCTGCATGGTGAATTTTATGCAGAAACAATTTACGGCATTATACGGTCACGTACCTCGTGCCTGCGTGAACACTTGAAGTTAGGCGAGCCTGGTTTGGGCATAAAATCACCCTCTTGACCACCAATGACCAAAAGTCGATCATCAACCACAACACTAGCTCTGCCAAAAATTACCGACTTTCAGAATCACAAATCTGTACTTGTTTGGCTCGAGGACATCTTAATAACCGAGCAGGTCTAACCTGTGGGGTCCGCCACGTGGAATGGGGACCTCTACCCTCCATTGCTCCTCCAATGCTTTGCCACTCTCCACTGCAATACTCCAATGGTCTTTTCCCGGTGTATGCCGATTTTCCATACTACCACCCATCACGTGGAGTCTGCCTCTCCAAATTTGAGTTGCCGGTGCATACCTGCAAGTTTCACGTTTAACAATAACTTTTGAATAAGATCTTAACCTGCAAGTTTCACGTTTAACAATAACTTTTGAATAAGATCTTAACCAGTGGCGATGCAAGGTTTTATTTTAATCATGGTTGAAAAAATTATTATAGAATATTATGATGTAATACCTGAATTTAGTTAAAACAAGGTAAAATCATAATGCAGGGTTAATTTTTTTCTTGATCAAAAGGGGGCAAAAATACAATTTTTAATAGTAAAATCATTTTTTCAAAAATGTACTAGTATTAATTTTGTACACTTTAAAAAGTAAATGCGGGCAATTTGCCACCTTTAACCCAAGGTGTGACTCCACCAGTGATCTTGACCTTCTAAATCAATGCAAAAATTTCAAGATCATTTGTAATTCCAATATCATTGTGGCATATATTCCAACAACGACGACAAAAATGAGAACAGAAGACAAGATAGTCGAGACTTATGATCATGAATGACAAGTGGAAGAAGTACCTAGGTGCAGGTAGTGGAGGCAACTTGTGCCATTTTTTCGTTTCTGTGTCCAACACAAACACATGAGCAACCGGACCTCTGCACTGAGGACCATATTGCCCCGACACAATATAAACATATCTCCCATCATTCGCCATCCCTAAATGCGAATGAGCCATCTCTTTTGGTATATCTATTCTTCCTACCCACGTATTGTCTGTAAAGTTATAGATATCAACATGGGAGTGCACCTGCATAACGGCCACAAAACAGGAAAATAGTTTCAACGAGCCAATTCTACATGGAAACAACAGAGACTCTGATGATCAAGAAAAATAGTTCAGAGAGTCGTACATAGTCTAGGGTTCCATATCCTGCAAAAACGTAAAATAAATTTTTGATTTGTGCTGCAGACCCGTCCAGACGAGGAACTGGAGCTGGTGCCATTGCTTCCCATTGCAATTCTGGTGCTGGTAAATCAGCAAAAGTTGCTGAGAAGAATCTTTTGCCATTGCGGTCTTCTTCGTTAGCATCTATCGTCTACACAGTAGAATGCAAACTACATAAGCCATTAATTTTCCGTTTATATAAAATGGAAAATATCTATACTATACTAATAAGCCAAAAATAGTTTAGGCACTCAAAACCTGTGATTCTGAAAAAAGCAATGGTCAAAGGTCAACAATGTCTTTTCACATAGAACAAAAGAAAAGAAAGAAAATTAAAAAATAAAATGGAGACCTTTTGTATTCTTGCTTTATTTGAATTTAAGTTGGGGCTTTTGAATAGAGAATTGTTATTCACCCCCGCAAGTTTACTTAATACCCCCGCATTACTAAGTTACTTCTAAAAATTAAAACCACACTCCCATTATTACTATTATACCCTCTAAAACCCTTAAATAAACACCCCCTAAACTATCAAAACAGCAAGACTTCCCACCGCCAACACCGCCCTCTGCCACGTCGACCTCCGCCACTGTTAACCTCCACCACCACCAACCTCCGCCACCATCACAATCTCTCTCTCTCTCTTGCTCTTCTTCTCCTTTTCAATGTTTTTCCCACTTCACAAACCTTCACGCCATGGTCACCGTCTCTCCAGATCTACACGCCGCCGTCCACCGATGTCCCTTGACCTTCTAGGTCGTCTCTTACTCCGTCCCTTCTCTCTTCTATGTAGTGTGTGTATGTATGAGTCTTTGTGTTTGAGTGGAAGATCTGTGTATTTTGAGTTTAGATCTAGAAACTATGGTCTAAATCGAGGATTAGTTGTGTGATTTTGTGCAGATTTGTGTTTAGTTTATGCAGATCTGGGTGTGTTTGTGTGTGAGGGTGAGTTTGTTCAAATCTATCTGTGTCAATGTGCTTGTGTTGGGTGTGGGTGAAAATTTGGGTGTGTTTGAAGGTAATTCTTTATTTCTTCCAACATAGTTTTTTGTTTTGTAACTGAGATGGAGATGATGGCGGTAGGGAAATGGTGACGACAGGGAGAGGGTGGGAGTACAGATCTGGGTGTGAGAAAATTTGAGTTTGAAAATCTGCGAGTATAGACGGTGGTGACAGTAGAGACAATGGCAACGATGGGTGGTGGCGGTGGTGGGTGGTGGATGGTTGCGGGAGTGGGTGGTGGTGAGCAGTGGTGGGCAACATATTAGTGAGGGTAATAAAGTCATTTCAATTAATGGCATTTTTTTAAATAGTAATACGGAGGTATTAAGTAAACTTGCGGGGGTGAATAACAATTCTCTTTTGAATATTCATATTTATAAAACAGCCTTGGAGTTCCCAAACCCACCAAATACAAATGAAACCATGGGATGAAACTATGGATTTTCAGTTTATAGTTTTGTGACATTAAAAACTGATGTCCATTTCAAAATTGTGTATACATAAAAGCCTCAAATGGAGGAAACACACCGGTGGCGAATATAGGATTTATGGCGAGGGGGTTAACTTCAAAATTGCGTATACATAAAAGCCTCAAAAATATTTTTAGTTGTGTCCATCTTTACATATTATTGTGGGATGAAAGGGAGTATTTGCTTTTAAGTTTATGAAATATTTTTAAATTTAGACTGCAATTTCTTAAAATTTGTTATTAATTTATTTATTGTATTAGGAAATTACTATATCACTGTACATTAAATTATTATTTTTGGGTATTGTTTTAGATGTTTTTTTACAATATTATTTTTGACTTTTTTGTGATTTAATTTAATTGATGGAGAGTGATTGTCTCATCCACTGTATAATTATGAAAAAGAAAATTGTTAGATTTGTGCAATTCCAATATAACACAGATTTATTTCTTATTTCCAACTATCACATTGATTGAAAATGTTATCATCATTTACTAGTATTCTCTTACCCGTGCCACTGGCATGGTGACTGTACACAAATTAAAGAAATGATGAAATTGCATTCCTCCCATCCAAAATTTTTTTAAAAAAAATATACCCAATATCCTGATGATTATTTTGTTCCATAATCAACATTTGATGGAGGGTGATTTATTTGTGTAACTGTCGTAGAGAATATGAGGAAGTCGATTATCCGGACCGTTATCCATTGGGGTTAGTAAAAAACATTTTCTTAATCCCCATTTTATCATTATTTTTTTTCGTAACCCTAACCCAGCCCAACCCATTAATCATATAAATAAGTAAAAATAATTATAATTCATAACCCATCCCCTATCATATTTTTACCAAGGTTCGAAACAAAAAACTTTTAGGTACAAACATTTTTTCTAAAATCTTTTTTTTTTTTGAAAGATTCTAAAATCGTTCAAAAAATTAATTATATATAATACTACCTCCGTCCCACCTCAATTGATCCACTTTCCTTTTTGGGACGTCCCACCTCAATTGATCCATTCCTTAAATGGAAAGTTTTTCATATATTTATACCCTTATCATCTCCATATATTTACAAAAAAACCATTCACTATACCCACTTTAACTTACTATTCCTCCCACTCATTCTCTCTCCTATTAAATATTTTTAACTTTTACATTCTCTCTCCTATTCCCTACCACACATTTAACTTTTACATTCTCTCTTCTCTAATTTCTACCCAATTTAATATTTTTTCTTAAAAACCGTGTCCCACCTCAATGGACCAATTGAGGTGGGACGGAGGGAGTAGTAATTATTATGTTAAGTTACACTCCTTAAATAAATGATCCTAATAAAATAAAGGAGAAAAATAAATAAATCAAATTGGAATGCACATAAATAAATAAAAAAAAATACCAAATTCAAACTTTTTTGAAAGAAAGAGTATATATAAACACTAAACCTTTTTTTAAGGAGCATACTAAATAATAAAAAAAAATGATCATTTATTTATAATTGGTTTTTCTGTTTAAAAATAAAAATAAAATCTTACCAAATCTTAGTGAATTCGTAAAAAAAAAAAAAAAACCGTAAGTCATCTACAAAAAGAAATAATAGTTAAAAAGGAAAATAGGAGGGAGGAGGACAGTATGGGAAGTTATGAAAAGTTACGGACGGTTGAAGGAGGGAGGGAGAATTTGAAAAGTTATGGAAAGTTACGAACGATTATGGGAAGTTACGGACGGATGAAGGAGGGAGGGAGGATTTGGGAAGTTATGAGAAATTACAGACGGTTAAAGTAGGAAGGGAGGATTTGGGCCGTCGGATCAATTCTCCAACTTTCAATCTGAACCACCACTTATGTGGTAGATAATAGGCGATTATATGACCTTGTATTGTATTATAAACCTAGTATTCTCTTACCCTTGCGGTCGTGCCGCCGGCACGGTGACAGTACACAAATTAAAGAAATGATGAAACCGCCTTCCTCCCATCCCCCAAAAAAAAAATTCTACCCAATACCCTGATGATTACTTTGTTCCATAATTAACATTTGATGGAGGGTGATTTGTTTGTGTAACTGCCGAAGAGAATATGAGGAAGTCGATTATCCGGGACCGTTATCCATTTAAGGTTAGTAAAAAAACATTTTCTTAATCCCCATTTTACTATTATTCTTTTTTCGTAACCCCAGCCCAACCCATTAATCATATAAATAATTAATAATAATTATAATCCATAACCCATCCCCTATCCTATTTTTACCTAAGGTTCGAAGCAAAAAACTTAAGTAATCACGACGAACGATTTTTTAATTGATTTAGGTACAAACATTTTTCTAAAATCAGTTTTTTTTTAAAGATTCTAAAATCGTTCAAAAACTTAATTATATATAATAGTAATTATTATGTTAAGGTACACTCCTTAAATAAATGATCCTAATAAAATAAAAGAGAAAAATAAATAAATCAAATTGGAATACACATAAATAAAAAAGAAAAAAAATACCCAATTCAAAAAATTTTTTTGAAAGAAAGATTATATATAAACCCTAAACTTAATTTTAAGAAGTATACTAAATAATTAAAAAAAAACAAAATAATGATCATTTATTTATAATCGGTTACCAACAAAATACAAATCACCCCAAAACAACACAAAATAATACTCCCTCCGTCCCACGTGAATGGACACTTATTTCCTTTTTGGGACGTCCCACGTGAATGGACACTGCTCAAAATGGAAAAGAATATTCACTATTTCCTCCACTCATTCTCTCTCCTACTTCACTTTTACACTCACAACATTCTCTCTCCTAACTATTCCTCCCACTCATTCTCTCTCCTATTTAATTCTTCATACTCACAAACACCTCCTCTACCTATTTCTCTCTCCTACTTTTCCTTAATTCCCACACCCAAAAAATTGGTGCCCATTCACATGGGACGGAGGGAGTATACTCTAATATGACCCAAAATAAATGTCTATTTTAAAAAAAAAAAAATCACAAATTGAATGACTCTTTCTTACAAATTTTGATTCTAAATGATTTTTTATCAATTACCACTTATTATATATTTGCAAAACAAAAAATTTTAAAAAATAGAAAGATTATTTATGAATCTTTGTTATAAATATTTATAAAAAAAACTATTTTAAAATATAACTGAAAATTATTCATTACCATTATTCTGTTTTCGTAATCCCAACCTATTAATCATATAAATAATTAATAATAATTATAATCCATAACCCATCTCATATCCTATTTTTACCTAAGGTTCGAAATAAAAAACTTAAGTAATCATGGCGAATGATTTTTTAATTGATTTAGGTACAAACATTTTTCTAAAATATTTTTTTTTTTTTGAAAGATTCTAAAATCGTTCAAAAACTTAAATAAATGATCCTAATAAAATAAAAGAGAAAAATAAATAAATCAAATTGGAACACACATAAATAAAAAACAAAAAAAATACCCAATTCAATTTTTTTTGAAAGAAAGAGTATATATAAACCCTAAACCTTTTTTTAAGGAGTATACTAAATAATTAAAAAAACAAAAAAATGATCATTTATTTATAATCGATTTTTCTGTTAAAAAAAAAAGAATCTTAAAAAAAATACTTAAGTCATCTGCAAAAAGAAATAATAGTTAAAAAGGAAAAAAGGAAGGAGAAAATGGAAAAGGAAGGTTAAAAAAGAAAATAGGAGAGTGTTTAATTTCAGCCGTTGGATCACTTTTGTAACTTTAAATCTGAACCACCACTTATGTGATAGATAAGAGGAAGTTTTATTTGACCTTGTATTGTATTATAGACTAGTATTCTCTTACCCGTGTCACTTGACACTGGCACGGTGACAGTACACAAATTAAAGAAATGATGAAATCGCCTTCCTCACATCAAAAAAAATATATACTCAATACCCTGATGATTACTTTGTTCCATAATCAACATTTGATGGAGGGTGATTTCTTTGTGTAACTGCCGAAGTAGAATATGAGGAAGTCGATTATCCGGGACCGCTATCCATTCAGGGTTAGTAAAAAATATTTTCTTAATTCCCATTTTACTATTATTCTTTTTTCGTAACCCCAACCCAACCCATTAATCATATAAATAATTAATAATAATTATAATCCATAACCCATCCCCTATCCTATTTTTACCCAAGGTTTAAAACAAAAAACTTAAGTAATCATGACGAACGATTTTTTAATTGATTTAGGTACAAACATTTTTCTAAAATCAGTTTTTTTTTGTGTGTGAAAGATTCTAAAATCGTTCAAAAACTTAATTATATATAATAGTAATTATTATGTTATGATACACTCCTTAAATAAATGATCCTAATAAAATAAAAGAGAAAAATAAATAAATCTAATTGGAATACACATAAATAAAAAAGAAAAAATACCTAATTCAATTTTTTTTTGAAAGAAAAAGTATATATGAACCCTAAACCTTATTTTAAGGAGTATACTAAATAATTAAAACAAAAAAAACAAAAAAAACAAAAAAAATGATCATTTATTTATAATCGGTTACCAACAAAATACAAATCACCCCAAAACAACACAAAATAATATACTCCAATATGTCCCAAAATAAATGTCTATTTTTTTAAAAAAATATCACAAATTGAATGTCTCTTTCTTACAAATTTTGATTCTAAATGATTTTTTATCAATTACCACTCATTATATATTTGCAAAACAATTTTTTTTTAAAGTAAATAGAAAGATTATTTATAATCCATAACCCATCCCCTATCCTATTTTTACCCAAGGTTCGAATAAAAGAGAAAAATAATTAAAAATGATCATTTATTTTTTTTTAAAGTAAATAGAAAGATTAAAAATGATTTTTTATCAATTACCACTCATTCAATTTTTTTTAAAAGATTCTAAAATCGTTCAAAAACTTAAATAAATGATCCTAATAAAATAAAAGAGAAAAATAAATAAATCAAATTGAAATACACATAAATAAAAAACAAAAAAAATACCCAATTCAATTTTTTTTTAAAGAAAGAGTATATATAAACCCTAAACCTTTTTTTAAGGAGTATACTAAATAATTAAAAAAAACAAAAAAAATGATCATTTATTTATAATCGATTTTTCTGTTAAAAAAAAAAGAATCTTAAAAAAAAACTTAAGTCATCTGCAAAAAGAAATAATAGTTAAAAAGGAAAATAAGAAGGAGAAAATGGAAAAGGAAGGATAAAAAAGAAAATAGGAGAGTGTTTAATTTCAGCCGTTGGATCACTTTTGCATCAGATCTGAATTTTACGCCGACTTGTTCGTGTGTCGCCGTTTCCATTTCCTTTCGCTAAATTTTATTTCGGAAATATTGTGCTTTGTTTGAAATTTTGGATATTCAATAGTGTGGATGATGATTTTGATTTGAGCTTTGTGTTGATTTTTGGATATGCGGCGAAGGTATGATGAGGATTAGGCATGAAGCGGGTAGATAGGCTTTCAGTTTTGGGAAAAATGAAGAGGGTATCAAGAAAGTGGTGGAATGAAATGATGGTAGTAGATTAGGTTAAAAACATCTATAGGCTGGAATTGGGCTGTTAAATCTTCTTGCCCTTTTTCTTTTTGGTGGATTATTTATGGAATTATGATTTGAGTATAAATACCAGAGTACTCCCTCCATCTTAATTCAATTAATATTAAAATTTTGGACACAAAAATTAAGAAAAAATATGAGAGAAACTGATGTGAATATGAAAAGTAATGAAGAAAAGAGATTGAGTGGAGGGAATAGTAATTTGATTAGTGTTGTGAGTGTAATAACTTTCCATTTGGGGTAGTATCAAGTGAAGTGGTAAGTATCAAAATGAAAAGACTACAGCCTCGTCTAATTTTGAATATGTTCCAATCAACTTCGGATCCAATTATCTACAAATTAATATTCCCCTTCCAGCAAAATCCCCTAAAACACAAGTCAATCATATATTCCATAGGGGCGCAAAATTGGATTAAAGCACAACAATAAATAAATCATACTCCTTCCATCCTAAATGGAATGTCCAAAAAATTCTCAAATTTGCTCTTGATCGTGAGCAAATTTGAAAGGTTTTTAGACATTCATTTTGGGACGGAGGGCATAACATATAAAACCCTGAATTAATCTCAATTTGTCCCATTTTTTCAGATTTCCAAGCAACCAAACAGAACATCATCCAAAAACTGAAGAGCAAAATCAAAAGGAAAACCAACCTCAGTACCATTGCCGAATCCGGGGACGATAATCCGTTGGGTTTTATGGCGAGCCCACGTCGAGGCGATTGACGTATAAGTAGAAGACGGAGAAAATGAAGTGGACGCCCAAAGAGCGTCCAGGATTAGGGCACCGCCGAGAAAGGTTGCGAGAGCAAATAAAAGGGTGGTCGTCGTACAAGGGTGTTTCCCGGAATGCTTCGCCATTTCCGATTAACTGGAGAGAAGCCATTGAAGGAGGTGGTTTGTATATAGTTTGAGGGTGGGAGAGACGGAGAGGGTTTGTAGCAGATTGTTTGGAGAGTCTGGAATCTGGATGGCGCCAATGGTTTGTTTATTTCGATTTTATTTGTGCGCCGTTGTTTTGTTGAAACACAGTTATATCCAAATTATCTTTTAATCCCCTAAACTAGAGGAAATGGCACTTTAGTGCCAAAAAGTTTACACAAAGTTGTAATTTAGGATTTAATGTTATAGTTTTTGCAATTTAGTACAATATGTTCACATTTTGTTATAATTGAAGACAAAAATGGATCACACTTGACGAAATCTAACGAAATAGACAAAAAGTGTAACGAGGATCTTTTAAATTCACATTTTAAGCCACTCATATTATATGAAAATATATTATAACAACAAATTTTAATAAAAAATACTATAATAATATCATATAAAAAATAAAAAAATAATAAAAATAAAATAGCAAAAAATTAAAAAAGTAAAAAAGTACCTTAACTGTCCAGGTTGTGTGGTATATAGTACCTAAAGTCTTTTTTTTTTTTTTTTTTTTTTGCATAATTAGTACCTAAAACTGCCCACTTTGTGCAAGTTTAATATCTATGACTAACGTCGTCCAAATTTCACCGTTATATTAGGCATATGCCATTCACATTACCTTTTTAAAAGGGAAATTTTGTCAAAAATGGCAGCCCCTCTCCCTCTTTTTCCTTCTTTTTCCTCTTCTCTATTCCACCATTGTTAATGGAAGAATGAATAAGGTGGAAGCCTCCATCAAACAAATCACCCATTTTAAACAAGATCATCTCACAATCACCACAAATTAAGAAATTGTTTCCAAAAATCAAACTCAAAATGTAAAAACATCTCCGTCAATTCGAACTTCAGTGCCCTTCCATACCACCCACCCCGATGTTGTTCCCCCCACCACTACTTCTTCATCCTCTGCGCAAACGTCTTGTCCAAAACCCACTACGTCGAAACACCACCCCTCAAAACCACCATGAATTCACCCCATGCCTGATTTGCAATCTCTTAAGAACACCACCACCAAAATCGATCGAGGGAGAAATCAAACCAGAACATGAAAAACATAGATAAGAGGAAGGAAATCAAGAAGGGCAATCAAATCCCTCACTCAATTACCCTCTTTTGTTGGCGACCACAATTTCATGCAAAATTGAAGCAAGAAATTGAGTAAGATTTGAAAAGGTTGGGGTTAGAGAGGATAAGGGCTTTTGGGGATGATGGCAGTGGGGAAGAGGAGCGGCGGCGGAAGGGGATGCAAAGATAGGGCTGGTAGAGGTTAGGGGTTTTGTTTTTCTGGGTTTTTCTTTCTTCTTGTTCTTGTTATTGTTCTTGTTCTTGTTCTTTTTTTATGAGTGTTTGAGTTTAGTGAAGTTTAACTTTTACATTTTGGGTTTGATTTTTAACACAATTTCTTAATCTAAAAGAGGAAGAAAGAAGATGGAGAGAGCCTGCAATTTTATGTTGACAATTTTGCCCTTTAAAAAAGAACATGTGCATGGCACATGTCTAATTTAACGAGAAACACCGCGGACTCACACAAACGTGATCCCGAACATCCGTAACCCTTAAAAACCCCAAAACCACCAACCAAACCAAGGTAGGACCCCTCCGAGATAAAATAAGGCAAAAGGACTTTTTGGAAATTATGAAAAATAGTCATCCTGCATAATGGTCCGCGCGAACCATTTTTCACCCAGACATCATAATTGCAAAATTCTCTTAAAGTCCACGAGATTCCCTTAAATCCTGGAAAATCAAAAATTTGGTTTTCCTAGAACAGTCCGCACGGACCATTTTGCACATTTTCAAGCCTATAAATAGAGGGCTCCCCCTCTCATTTTCTACACACCTACCTTCTCTCCTCTCTCCCCCTTGCCTTCTGGCAGCCCCTCTCAGCCCTTAGAGGCAATCCCGGTCCCTTTCGGTTTCTTCAGGAGCCTTTCGAGAAAGGAGCTCCGAAGCCCCATCGAGCGCTCCCAAGCCTCCCCGAGGCGCTCTTGAGGCATCCCGAAGCCTTGCCGGTCCATCTCAAGGCATTCTGGTCCATCTCGAGGAGTCTCGGTCCATCCCAAAGCCCTGCCGTACAATCCCGAGGCATCCCGAAGCAACTCGGAGCTCTGCCCGAGTCAACTACTAATCCAGACGCATGCCAGAGCTCTGCCCGAGTACAACCAACAATCCTGAAGAAAGTCGGAGCTCTGCCTGAGTACAACCAACAATCCCGAGCCACGCCAAAGCTCTGCCCGAGTACAACCAACAATCCCGAGGCACGCCGAGCCTCTGCCCGAGGATATACCTAGCACTATCGAGGCACGTCGAAGCTCTGTCCGCAGACACTGGTACATCCCGAAGCAATTCCGATCCATCCCGGAGCACTATTCACACTCAAATACTATTCTCAACCGGAAGATAGACACGAACCAACATTGGTAAGGACTCCTTCCAACACTATTTCAATTCATTTCATTACATAGCATAAAATATAGACATCATATTCAGCATGCATTTATAAAAGCACACACACACACACAACTTTTAAAGAAAGAGGGGTATCGAAAGACTCGTGTATACGAGGCGACTCGGGTGAGCTCTGCTATTCTCTTCCCGAGGCGTAACCTGACCTCGAACTCAAAATCTCATCACACAACAACCTTTTTTTAACAAAGCCTTTTTTCAAAGTTTTGGGCTATATCAAAATGGTGTGACGACTCCAAACAAACGCAGCGACACCTCCCGACTCAAATTGCGAGATGTCGGGGCCCGCGCAGCCGAATCCGGGTAATTTCAGTAGGTGACTCCGCTGGGGATATTTTGTTTTAAAAACTTTTAAACAAAAAAAAAAGATTTTTAAAACATTGATGAGGGTCAAACTTTCATTTTACCCCTTCTTTAACTATTGTGTGTGTGTGCATGTGCTTACTTATTTTTTCCAAAAAAAATAAAAAAAATGCATCATAATACATCTGTGTACATACATTTAAAAAATCTGCAAAAATTTCTGTTTTACTTAGAAAAAGAATTTTAGTGACCGCACACTACGCGCACTCTTATCCTGTACACTGCACACTACAACCCCAAACCCGGAGTGGTCTCAGTTGCAGTTCGATTAGTCTTCCTGATGCCTTTCGAACGCGAATGGGATCATTCCAAACATCCCATCCTAGCCAGTGTCAACCCTGCACGCTTGCATCACACTCTGTCCAGACTCGGTTGGTTTTTACTCAGTCCGTGTCATAAAGCCTGGATGCATATCCCATGCTGGTCATTATCTGAGTCAAAGCCGAGAAAATCAATATCCCTTGCGCAAGCAAGATGATGAAAGGTCATGCTAAAATCTTGACCCGATCTTGATTTCCAAAGCTACACCCAGACAGTGCTTTGTCCCGGATATACATCCATGCCCATATGACACAATGTCATCAAGTCTTTAATACATCACCCATGACAATATGACCTAGCCAACACCTAACGTCACAGATCCCTTGCGCAAGCAAAGATAAAGAGAGGTCATGTCGAACTCTCGACCCGATCTGGACTCAGGTGTCGGCTCTGTTCACTATTCACATGGCCGACGCATTAAAACGAACATGACAGGCTCGGTCCTTAGGTTCGGTTTTTTCTTTTGGCCGGTGGAAATCGCTTGCCCTATAGGACCCTCGTCCGGGGCTGTCCACCCCGGCATGTCGAAATACAGGTGCAAAACGAGGGGCTTATAGCCGTAGTGATGGTTTCCACTGACCCAGGATCTAGCATAGTTGCGAAAAAGAAGAGCAATCTTTTCCAACCAACTTAGGATTCTGAGAAAACATGTTTTAAGTAAATTAAAACAAAAAAAAACATAAATATATATAAAAAAAGGAAACTGCATGTCGCATGAGCTTTCCCCCTTTATAAAAAAAAAAGGCCTTCCCAAGTCTAAACCTTACCCGTCACCCCCTCCAGTGAACCGAGAGTGGTTGAGAGTACCCGGGAGCCATCTTTTCAGTGTTGAAGTCGCAAGATCCGACAGCCTTTCTGATTCAGCGGTCCATACAGTCTGCTACTCCCCCATGGCGGGATCGATAGATAACAGTGAGGGAAACGGAACTCTTCCCCCAGGAAACTTCCAAACAATGGAAGAAGTTTGGCAAGCTTTCAAGGCTATCAAGAAATGCCAAGAAGAGCAGCAGGCTTGGATCGAATATGCTATGCACCATCGCGGAGCTATTGCGGTTCCCCAACCCGATGGAACCTTTGTCCTCATAGAAGATGAAGAAATGCCTATTCCCCCGATTTTCCAAAGCTATCAGCAGGTCCCTCCTTCACAAAGCCCCGGAAACCTAGCGATGCAAGGCAATTCCCGCTCAAAGCTCCATTCAAGCCATAGTCAAACAGCTCCGATTTTCCAACCTCAGTACACATATGGGCCCGCTCCCTCATATCCTAACACTTCTTAATATCCCCTGGGATTCAATCCTGTGCCTCTGTATGAGCCCCGCAGCCACAAGTTCAAATCCCAATGTCTGCCAGAGACAGAAGTACCCAGTGGATACCCTGACATTTCAAATCTACCACCCGCTAGACTGCCTCTTGGGGATAACGAGACATTCTCTCAGCCCCCAAACACAACCCAGCATGGTTCGGGTAATCCCGTCAACCAATCCACCTCCATCTTCGGTCTCCATCCCAGAAAATGCAGCCTGCCTCTGCCTACTGGCCCCCATGTGGCTTGGTTGGTAGAACATGCAAAGGAGATGCATGGGAAGAATGTCCTTAGGCAAAAGGAAAAAGGTTATCAAACACCTCTAAACAAGAAGAAAGAGGTTACCAGTGCAGTTCACTACATCCAAAACGGAGCCCAAGTAAGCCGCAATCAAGCACCCCCGAGGAACAACAATCCTCCTCGCCAACAGCAGTTCCCGCATTTCGATAACCTCAGGATGACCTTGAGCCAAGTCCTCGAGACACTAGTAAAACGGAACATCCTCAAACTGATTAAAAGCTTCCAGCCAAAGACTCTCAAGCATAACATGGACATGAGCAAATGGTGTGCTTTTAACAACTTTCCGGCCACACAACCGACCATTGCTTCGTGTTGAAGAAAGTGGTCCAAGGCTTAATCGAAGAGGGAAAGATGGAATGCCCATGCGGTTCTAACACAGTCAGAAACCCTTTCCCTTGAAATGACGGGGTAAGCATGGTGGATAAGTCCTCAGCAAATTCCCGTGATAGTCAGGGATGTGAAGGCAGAACCTGGGGCTTCCACGATGAGAAATTCAGGAAAGAAAACCCAAGAATGGTTATTCCCCAACAATCCTTTCCAGCATCGGGACACACCAATGGGTGGATTGAATGCTCCCCGGAGATAAGGCAGTTCGAGACAGGCCGACCAAGTGGCAGCGTCAAAAACGGCATAACTTCCACAAACGCGAACCTACAGCCAGCAAGAAGAAATAGGTCGAGAAGCTTGGATTAACCCCTCGTCGCCTAGAGTCTAGCTTCGAAAAAAAATCAGAGTATGTCGTGTTTAAGTTTGAGTCTCTCGAGTCGTCTGGCGGCCTTACGCCTAAAGATTACACGTTTATAGCAAAAACTATGTTTCCTTATGCTCTGAATAATAAATTCAACCTCTCTGAGTATCCCCTCATTGCCACTTTAACAAATGATAAATTAACTAATCAAAACAGTTAATAATGATTCACTTGATAAAGATGCAGACACATTAAATGAACAATACATTAAGCAATCTTTAAGCATGTTGTCAAACGCTGCCGAGAAGGTTCTAACCAAAGTGAATTTGGGGGACTGCTGAAGAGCCTACAGAGATGCAAATCGGAGAATTCTCCATCGATAATTTGCCTAAAGAATATCGAGTCTTCTTCTCCCCCCTCTACACTCTAAAAAAACACAAAAAATCACACAGTCAAACCTCGTAGGTTCTAGTACTTTTCTCATTCAATCAAGTCCTCCTCGGACATTGTAATTAAGTCTTCAATTTTCCATACGCAAGTTTCCTTTCTTTTCTTGCTAGACTTGAGACATTATTTTGCACCCCTATTATATTTAATGAAAAGGTTTTGTATGATCACTTGCATTGCTCAACAAATAATTCCCCAAAATATTAATGCTTTGATTAATTGGTGTGAGAAAGTCAATCGATAGCTCCCCATACACCTTCCTTACCTCACAAAGGCCTCCATCAAACTATAAACTTTCCAAAATATGTCCCCACCATTACCTTGACCAAGTCAACAACGGCGGCAACATCAAAGGACAACAAAAGGTCACTCAGCATTAAAAGATTAACCTCATGTCGACAACAACCTAGGGGCTTGCCTTCGCCCTCGTGCGCATCAAGAAAGTTCAAGCAGGGGCTTGCCTTCGCCCTCATATGCTTCAAAAAAAATAGAAAAAGAAAGAAAGCTCAAGCAGAAGCTTCAAAAAAAAAGAGAAAAAGCTCAAGCAGGAGCTTAAAAAAATGAGGCCAAGGACCCAGCACCGCCAATCAGAAGTTTGACAAATGGGCAAAATTAAAGCTCGAAGAATGGGAGTTGTCGATAAAAATGGAGCAGTTAAAGCAAAGGCAGAATCATGTCATAAGCCTTTAAGCTGTGTTCAAATTCTTTCTCTGCCGATGAAAGACGACGATCAAGAAGCAATGGATTCATTGAAACTGCCGTCAAATACGACTTGTCAAGGAATCACCTCAAGGTCCGTGCCTCATCATTCAACCTTTCGTCCGAGCCTTTTCGCCAAAGGCCGCACAAATATTCATTACCCTTGCCCCAAAGCCAAACACGGTTCAGCCCCGAACTACGTATACTTGAGCTCCTTGTCTTAAGGGGAACGCAGGCAACCAGAAATGGTCCGATCATAAACACATACAAATCCACAAACCCGGTCTCACCAATGACCTCTCCTATACACAAGCTTTTTCTCACACCTGATCCAACTCGATCCTTGATACCGGTTGACTTTCTCCTCATGATTAATCAAGAACATCAAGTTTAATTGTTGAATAACCCGAACATCAAAAAAGGGTTTTAAGCAAACATGTGATCATTATGAACAAATCAAGTTTTGAGACGTCTCGACAAGTATTCTTTTTCTACAAAATAGGAAAAATAGAGCTAAACACTGATTTTCTGTCAACAAGGGCTTCCATACACTTTTACAAGCTTTTTCAGTTCTCATACTCTCTCAAAAGAGTCAAACCCAAAAGCGTGTTTTTTGTGCCTACATCAAATAAGGCATTCACACAAAAAGGGACCCGTTCCCACCATTTCAAAAAATATATACACCCTTACGAGTGTACATTACAAGTCATTTCTCTCACATCTTTGGTTGACTGATTTATTCAAAAAAATAATAATAATACAAAGGTGTTGAAGAACATACCCAGCTAGATTGAAAACCCCAAATAGGGAAGTCTAGGTAAAAATTAGCGTTGCACCATTCTACCCCTTTTCCGTCTCCCCTTCTCTCACAAAAGAAGGTTGAACTACGGAGACCTGAGCCTCTCAGTCCGGGGGGAACATAGTGTTGGGTTTTGGGGTCACAAACGCAGTGAAAGAACTTAGAAATAACAATCAAAACCCTAGCCCTTAGATCCGTCTAGCATGAAGAGATTAGAAAAACATTAAATAGAATTACATACCTTAAATGCGATTTAGTTTGTCAAAATAGATCTCAAAGTTCAAGCCTAGAATTTTGATGTCGAATCTTCTATCTTCCTTGTTCAACCTTGGTGATGAATCAATCAACGGAGATCTTCAAGCCTTAGGAGATAAAGCAACCTCCCTCTAATGGTGATCCACACGCGAACGAACCAAGAACTCTTCTTGTTGGATTGCTAGATGATCCTTCCGATTATAGAAATGTTTTCAATAATCAATGGCAAAAATAATGGAATTGATTTTGGGACTTTTGATTCTTAATCAATAATCAAAGCCTAGAATTTCATAAACCTAGACCAATGATGTGTGTGAGAGTGTGAGTTTTTGGCTGCCCTAGGATTTGTATTTATACATTGGTATAAATCCCTAACACTTAGGGTTATATCCTTTTCAAACACAAAAATCTTACCAGCCAAGGAAAACACGTACGGACAGGCTAAGTATGTCGCACTACGTGATATGCCATTGGCTAAGTCTGTCGCACCACGAGCCAAGCCAGGAAAGTTACATGTGCTGATCACGGGCACGAGTCGTGACCAAGCCAAAAGCACTCGTTCCACGAGTCGTGACCAAAATTGCAGTCGTGCTGATTTATGGTATGAGTCGTGATTCCTGGCACGAGTCGTGCCTCCATCATGGCCAAGTGTGTCAAGCCACATGCCATGCCAGAATTCCAATTTTCAACCATAATCAAATTCGCTCTTTGTGTGTGACCCAATAGGAATTATATTATATTGGTAGTGAGTCAAAACATCGACATCACAAGACATAAGTGGTTTCTAGCAAACCATTATATCCACCCAATTAATATAACATCAAAGCTTGATTCCTTGATAGATCAAATGTCATAATCCCTTTGTCCACGATGTCCAATTGAACATGAGTCATGGTCTATGTCAACTCATTCCGTTCAATGCTTTCTCGATTCCGAATATGTTAATAATCCAAATGCATTTGATCTCTATCAAATCACTTGAATGTGGCCACACATTTCATCAACACTATTCATCGAGGGGCCCAATCAAACATCTCTCTCAAATAGAGAGGGATAGATCCCATCTTGACTTATCATTCTTCCCTACAAGAATCCAATCGTGCTAACATAGCCCTTATTGCTATCCAATTAAAGATATTGTGAGACTATATCAAACACAATGTTTATCATGTGGAAGACGATGATAATCTCAGGTTCAAAGAATTCAATGACACGACTATCATGAGATTTAATTATGACAACAGACCATGTCATAAATCTCATAAGTAGGTCATGTCCAATACTTGATCTCTAGCAAGTATCCATAAGTGTAATTTGCATCTCCATGTATATAATCATCTCCATGATTATCCATTACCAACTTATACTAGTTGTTTACAACAAATAGGGACGCAGTTCAATATAATAAATATGTAAACATATAATGAACAAAATAAACATGCTCTATTATAAATGATAAAGATGATACATAACGGTTCAAGTTTAAACATAACTATAGCCTAGGGCACTACACCAACAATCTCCCACTTGCACTAGGCTCCATCTATGTATCGAATACCCATAGACCTCACATAACCATCATGCTTTGCTTGTGCTAGGGGTTTTGTAAGCGGACCCCAATGTTATCATTGGTTGATACTTTGTATATCTTAACGTCTCCCCGATCAATGAACTCTCGAATGAGATGGAAATGTCTAAGTATATGTTTAGATTGCTGATGTGACCTTGGTTCCTTTGCTTGCGCAATGGCACCATTATTGTCACAATAAAGTTCCACCGGATTAGTGATACTTGGAACAACTTCCAAGTCACTAATGAACTTCTTGATCCAAACTGCCTCCTTAGCTGCATCAGATGCCACTATATATTCGGCCTCAGTAGTAGAATCGACAATAGTACTCTGCTTGGAACTCTTCCAACATATCATACCTCCGTTAAGTATAAACAAAAATCTAGACTGCGATCGGAAATCATCCTTGTTGGTTAGGAAGCTAGCATCTGTGTAACCTCTTATAACAAGATCTTCTTCCATCCCTCCAAATACCAAGAACGCATCCTTAGTCCTTCTTAAGTACTTAAGGATCATCTTGACTGCCATCCAATGGTTCTCACCAGGATCAGATTGGTATCGACTCGTCATGCTCAAAGCATATGAGACGTCGGGTCTAGTACAAATCATAGCGTACATGATAGATCTAATAGCCGAAGCGTATGGAACTTCATTCATCCTCTTTCGCTTATCAGTGTCTTAGGACACTGCGTCTTGCTAAGAGTAACACCATGACCCATTGGCAAGTTACCTCTCTTAGAATTTTCCATTTTGAATCTTCTAAGAACCTTGTCGATGTAGGTACTTTGACTCAAACCAATTATCCTCTTAGATCTATTTCTATAGATCTTGATACCAAGGATGTAAGCGGCTTCGTCCATATCTTTCATTGAGAAACATTTCCCTAACCAAGACTTGACATTCTGAAGTGCAGAAATGTCGTTTCCAATGAGTAAGATATCATCGACATACAATAAGAGAAATAATACTACGCTCCCACTGAATTTCATGTATACACAAGGTTCATCTTCGTTCTTGACAAAACCAAACTCTTTGATTTTCTCGTCAAAACAAAGATTCCAACTCCTAGAAGCTTGCTTCAATCCATAAATGGATCTCTACAACTTGCACACCTTGTTAGAATTTCTTGGATCGACAAAACCTTCGGGTTGTGTCATATACGCATCCTCAAGCAGTTTTCCATTAAGGAAAGCGGTTTTGACTTCCATTTGTCATATCTCATAGTCATAATACGCAGCTATGGCAATTAAAATTCTAACAGACTTAAGCATGGCAACAGGTGAGAATGTTTCGTCATAGGCTACACCATGAGTGTGCCTATATTCCTTTGCTACAAGCCTAGCCTTGTAAGTATGAACCTTCCCATCCATTTCAGTCTTCTTCTTGAAGACCCACTTGCGCCCTATGGTTTTTACACCTTCGGGTGGCTCAATCAAGTTCCAAACTTGATTATCCGACATGGATTGCAATTCGGATTTCATGGCTTCTAACCATTTATCCGAATCGAGATCGGACATCGCCTCTTGATAGGAAGTAGGTTCATCATTCTCAATGACTTCCACTTCATTACTTTCCGACACGAGAAACCCATATCTCTCAGGTGCAGATCATAACCTATCCGATCTACGATGGACTTGTGGATCTTGAACCGGTTCCACAACTTCTTGTGGACTTGGTTCAGTCTCTACTATCGGTTCTATGTTATTTTCGGGTTCTTGAATTTCTTCAAGATCAACTTTACTCCCACTAGATGCTTTATTGAGAAACTGTTTCTCAAGAAAGGTACCATATTGAGCAACAAACACTTTGTTCTCATTGCGGTTGTAAAATTAATACCCTTTGGTTTCCTTAGGGTAACCAACGAAAATAACCTTGTCAGATTTAGGTGCTAACTTATCAGAGACAAGTCTCTTCACATAAGCTTCGCAACCCCAAATCTTCATGAAAGACAAACTAGGTTTTCTTCCATGCCACATCTCATGTGGGGTCTTAGGAGCCGATTTAGTAGGGACTCTGTTCAGTGTGAATGCAGCAGTCTCTAATGCATGTCCCCAAAAGGATATAGGAATGTCTATTTGACTCATCATCGAACGAACCATATCTAATAGGGTTCTATTCCTCCTCTCGAAAACACCATTCCATTGTGGCGTTCTGGGTGGAGTCAACTCTGAAATAATTCCATAGTTTTTGAGATGATTGTCAAATTCTTGGCTCAAATACTCACTGCCACGATCGGATCGAAGTGCTTTAATTGTTTTGCCAAGTTGATTTTGTAATTCATTTTGAAATTTTCTAAGCATCTCAAACGATTCACTTTTGGACTTCATCAGATATACATAGCCATATCTAGATAAGTCATCGGTGAATGTAATAAAGTACCGAAATCCTCCCCTAGCAATGCTGCTCATTGGTTCGCATACATCAGTATGTATTAAGCTCAATAAGTCACTAGCCCTTTCACTACTCTTAGTGTTGGGTGGTTTGGTCATTTTGCCCAATAAACAAGATTCGCATATCACATATGATTCATAATCATATGAGTCTAACATTCCATCTTTGTGGAGTTTAGAGATGCGTTTCTCGTTTATATGACCAAGCTGGCAATGCCACATGAACGAGTTGTTCACGTCATTTGGTTTAGACTTCTTGTCCACATGATAAACATTTTTAACACTATTTTGTTCTCATCATCATCAAGAACATAAAGGCAATTAAATGAATTTGCAATACCATAAAACATATCATTTAAATAAATATAAAACTTCTTATTCTTAATAAGAAAATTATACCCTTCATTATCCAAACAAGAAACAGAAATAATATTCCTACTCAAATCCGGAACATAGTAACAATTGTTCAAAACAAGTACTAAGCCACTAGGTAAAGTTACATCATATGTCCCTACGGCTAATGCAGCAACTCTTGCTCCATTCCCCACACGTAGGTCAACTTCACCTTGTTTGAGTAGCTTTCTATTCCTTAGTCCCTGCACATTTAAACAAATGTGAGATCCACATCCGGTATCTAATACCCATGAACTAGAAATAGAAAGGAAAATATCTATCATATAGATACCTGAATCAGAAGCAATCGCATTGCCCTTCTTCGCCTTTAGGCCTACCTTATAAGCCTTGCAGTTGCGCTTCCAATGACCAACCTCTTGGCAATGGTAGAAAACCACATCCTTTTGAGACACTTTGGGAGCCTCTGCGGCAACGAAAACTTTTGCCTTAGGTTTAGCAACACTTGCTTTACCTTTGCCATCTTTTTTGAACCCTTTGCCTTTGTTAACCATTAACACAATATCGGTTCGGGGCTTCTTGATATTCTTCTCTGCGGTCTTAAGCATCGCATGCAATTCCGAGAGATTCTGATCCATGCCAGTCATGTGATAGTGCATAATGAAATGACCATAACTTTCAGGCAATGAATTTAATATCAAATCCGTGGCGAGTTCCAAACTCATCGGATTACCAAGCCTTTCAAGACGCTCAATGTGACCCTTCATCTTAAAGACATGAGCACTAACTAATTGCCCCTCTTGCATCTTGCATGTAGTTAGGGCCTTTACCACATCAAACCGCTCATTTCTTGCTTGCACTTGAAACATTTCCTTTAAGCGCTCCGCAAGATCAAATGCTGTCTCTATGTTCTCAAGGTCCTTCTGAAGAGCCTTAGACATAGTGTCAAGCATAAGGCATGCAACATCTGTAGAATCATCAGTATGTTTCTTATGTGCATCCTTATCTGCCCTAGAAGCATTTGCAACAGGTTGAGGTGGAAGGGGTTCATCGAGAACATACAGTTTCTTCTCTTGCCTTAAAACAATTCTTAGGCTTCTGATCCAATCAGAATAGTTTGTACCGCTCTCTTCAAGCTTGTCCTTCTCAAGGACTGATCGCAGTGACAGGGGTTGGTTATTGTGCTTAGCCATTCTACAATAAAATATGCAAACAATATAAGCATATATCAATATCAACTCATTTATCATCTAAGAGCAAATAATGTATTTCATAAATACTCCCACTAAATTATACACCTTCAAATACAAACATGTATCATATAATCATAGTAGGCTAAGATCCATATTTTACTTGATTTTGGTTTAACTGAGCCAATGCCTGAAATCAAGCTATTTAGGTAGAAACATCAATCATATCACTAAATGACTCTTAGATCTTTTATGAGATTTCCATAGACATCATATGTCAAAAACATGTTTTAAATCTCATCTATGCCTTAGGTCAAATCTCATTTGAAAGCACCAATTAAGCCAAAACCCTTTTCAAACGTATGAGACATGGAACGATGCACCTAACTGAGTCAAAACTACATCAATCATTATCTCATCTTGATCACAAATTAAGATATAAGATGCACCCAACTGAGTCGAAACTACATCAAATGCCCTAAAATTTCACAAGTGTTCTAATCAAGGAATGGCATAAGACTTAAATATTTAGAAGGTTTTCATATTGTAACAAACATCTCATGGTTGTAACATAAATTTCATGTGTACATAATTATGAACATAGGGCTTCACAAAATTTCATACAAACAATTTGATTTAATTTTGAGAAATTACAAATTTAATTTAATCATATTAAACAAATCATCAACCTATGTGATAAACTAATCATATTAATCTATCATAAATCATAATCATGGCATATCTCATATACTTGTTTTCATAAAATAAAACACATAAAATCTAGATCTATTTCATATAGCATGGATAACAAATAATCAAATTAAATCTAGCATGCCAATTTCAATTCTAATTATGGCAAGACAGGGCTCTGATACCACTATTGGGTTTTGGGGTTACAAACGTAGCGAAATAACTTAGAAATAACAATCAAAACCCTAGCCCTTAGATCCGTCTAGCATGAAGAGATTAGAAAAACATGAAAAAGAATTACATACCTTGAATGCAATTTAGTTTGTCAAAATAGATCTCAAAATTCAAGCCTAGAATTTTGATGTCGAATCTTCTATCTTCCTTGTTCAACCTTGGTGATGAATCAATCACGGAGATCTTCAAGCCTTAGGAGATAAATCAACCTCCCTCTAATGGTGATCCACACGCGAATGAACCAAGAACTCTTCTTGTTGGATTGCTAGATGATCCTTCCAATTATAGAATCATTTTCAATAATCAATGGCAAAAATAATGGAATTGATTTTGGGACTTTTGATTCTTAATCAATAATCAAAGCCTAGAATTTCATAAACCTAGACCAATGATGTGTGTGAGAGTGTGAGTTTTTGGCTGCCCAAGGATTTGTATTTATACATTGGTATAAATCCCTAACACTTAGGATTAAATCCTTGTCAAACACAAAAACCTTACCAGCCAAGGAAAACACGTACGGACAGGCTAAGTATGTCGCACTACGTGATATGCCACTGGCTAAGTCTGTCGCACCATGAGCCAAGCCAGGAAAGTTACGTGTGCTGATCACGGGCACGAGTCATGCCTGAGAGCACGAGTCATGACCAAGCCAAAAGCACTCATTCCATGAGTCGTGACCAAAATTGCAGTCGTGCTGATTTATGGTACGAGTCGTGATTCCTGGCACGAGTCGTGCCTCCCTCATGGCCAAGTGTGTCGCGCCACATGCCATGCCAGAATTCCAATTTTCAGCTAGAATCAAATTTTCTCTTTGTGTGTGATCCAATAGGAATTATATTATGTTGGTAGTGAGTCGAAACATCGACATCACAAGACATAAGTGGTTTCTAGCAAACCATTATATCCACCCAATTAATATAACATCAAAGCTTGATTCCTCGATAGATCAAATGTCACAATCCCTTTGTCCACGATGTCCAATTGAACATGAGTCATGGCCTATGTCAACTCATTCCGTTCAATGCTTTCTTGATTCTGAATATGTTGATAATCCAAATGCATTTGATCTCTATCAAATCACTTGAGTGTGGCCACACATTTCATCAACACTATTCATCGAGGGGCCCAAGCAAACATCTCTCTCAAATAGAGAGGGACAAATCCCATCTTGACATATCATTCTTCCCTACAAGAATCCAATCGTGCTAACATAGTCCTTATTGCTATCCGATTAAAGATAGTGTGAGACTATATCAAAAACAATGTTCATCATGTGGAAGACGATAATAATCTCAGGTTCAAAGGATTCAATGACACGACTATCATGAGATTTAATCATGATAACAGACCATGTCATAAATCTCATAAGTAGGTCATGTCCAATACTTATTCTCTAACAAGTATTCATAAGTGTAATGTGCATCTCCATGCATATAATCATCTCCATGATTATCCATTACCAACTTATACTAGTTGTTTACAGCAACTAGGGACTTAGTTCAATATAATAAACTTGTAAACATATAATGAACAAAATAAACATGCTCTATAATAAATGATAAAGATGATACATAACGGTTCAAGTTTAAACATAACTATAGACTAGGGCACTACACCGACACATAGGCAGCCTTCATTGGTTCAATCTAAAGCATACACAAAAATCCAAAAATTGGACACCATTAAGGCTCAGAAAAGAAGCAAGCAAGAGATTTTGCATCTCGACAAAGCTTTAAAGGTAAATCACACATCGTCACAGTTAAAATACTTCTTGATGAGTTCAAGCATGGTCTACTCTCAAACTCACAACATGCTAAAAGACAACTTAAAACATTTAATAATTAATCTGTCTGCAAATGACAATGAATGGATACTTGGAGTTTCAGAAGGTCATTCCACGCCACTCGTACTTGTCCCTTCTCCATTCTTCCCTTTCTTCCCTCGTCCCCAACAAGTCTTCTTTCATTCCACGTGAACTAATACTGTCTCCCTCCTTCCCAGATTAGGAGTCCCTCCAGTGTGTCAAGAAATCCAGTCGCTCTCAGAGAATCGTTCGCCCATGCCTCGGCTCGGATCTCCTCCCTATGAGTCTGCAAAAGGGGACCTCTCATCGTCAATCGATCAAATCTAGTCTCATAGTCAAATAAAGCGTCTCCCGTGACACCCTAAGGGTTAACCCAAGCTTCTGCACTTCTGAGGTCGCAGCTGAAACGGTAACCTTGCCCCGAAATTGCCTCGTGCCTGCTCCCCAGAATCGGTTGAGCCAGTCCAAGTACTTAGTAGTCAGGATAACACTCTCCCTAAGAGGTACCCCAAGAGGGAAAGCAGCAAACTTCCATATCTCTAGAAAGAGAAGGAAAGAGGATAGGTTTGCCATGGAGAAAAGAGCTACCATCATAGTAGCAATCTCACTCCATCCCAGCAAAGGCTCCTGCCTCATCCCAAACTGTCGAGAAACAAGCGGCGGGATGTAGAAGGAAGACCAAGACAACCCCAAAACCTTGACAACATAGGAACCTTCCTGATAGTCCCTCCTAGTCTCAATTCCCCAATGAGGAACCCACCAACGGATCTAATGCGGGCCAAGTCGAGCCAACCACCTCTCCCAAGTGGACTGATCCATATCCAAGACAAGAGGTCGCTGAGCAAACGTCCACAGACTGAAGGATGTCAGAGGCACTGGCATTACTTGAAGCCTCCCTCGCAAACACAAAGTGACCAAAGCAGGGGCTTCCCCCACGCATGAACCGGTCCCCCACCGCCGAGAAATATATGCCGTGGAAGGTGTCACGACCCCAATCCTAGACACTAATTTAGCACATGTTGAGCACGTGGGGTTTGGGGTTGTAGTATCTCATTTTATGCACTTTATGCTACTTGGTTAAGTTATGTGCTTATGTTATGTTTTGACAACTTATGTGATTTCAGGATGTTAATAAATTAATTTTAATAGTTTAGGGTCTAAATGAAATAAATATGAAGTGTTGTAGTGAGGTTATAATATTTATAAATTTAAATATTAAGTTTATAAGTGAGTGAGGTGCTTTTGTGTCAAGGGTGAAATTGTAAGGTTATTAAGTTATTGTAACTAAGAGTTGGAGGTGCTTTAGTGGAAATTCTCATATTTATCCATGGGAAATTAAACAAGAAACTCATACCATTCTTCCTCAGCTCAAGTCCTTCCTAATACTTCCATAGAAATGAAAACCTAGGTACTTTCTTCCAAAATTCCTAGTAAATCCAATTCCATTTCATTTTTGAATCCGTTCGCGTATTATCGTTCGTGGAGTCGAGAAGATCTTATCTATCCGAAAAAAGAATTTATTATTTTCGAATTATTCCGGCAAGTTATTATAATTTCTTTCAAATAATTGTTCATTCACTATTTAAGTTGATATTTTGTTGTATGAAAATGATTTTTGGTATTTTAGAACCAATTTTATGGGAGTTGGAATTTTTGGGAAAAACTTCAACTAGGTTTGGTTGTAGTATGGTGGTTTAAGTTAAAAGAGTAATGGTTTAATGGTTGTTGGGTTGTTAATGGCTTAAATGGAAGTATTGCATGTGGTTAGGTCCATTTTGCTTTGGGTAGAAGGTGAGAATTTGGTTGAAATGAGTATGGAAAGGGTTGATATGAATTGTGTTGATGTTTGGTGCTAGTTGGTGGTCTAATAAACAGGGGAAAAAGAGTATATAACATTTGGAATTTGTTGCTGATGCTGTTCAGCTCAAAGTCTCAATTCTGGTGAAGGGGCATGAGTCGTGCCCTGTGGCATGAGTCGTGTCATGCTTGGGGGTTTAATCATGCCATATGGGACGACTATATCTGACTGTACCTCAAAGGGGCACGAGTCGTGCCCTGACCAGTTTTGTGGAATGAATTTCAAAGCTAGGTAGGTTCAATTTTATAACTTATCTTTCAACCAATGGAACACTACAATCAAAGTACAATGTATGAACAACAAAATGAGGTATTAACATTTCAATTGTGATCATTTAAAGATGTTTAAATGATTGGTTAAAGTAGGTTGGAACCATTGAACCTAACTTGGTTAATATAATTATACTATTGTTGATACATCCTTGAATGACTATTATAAGTGTGTAGCCCTTATGTGTTACACCTTATGCATTGTTTGACATCTTTGTGATGTGTTTGATTAGGGTTCCCTACTTTGGAATCCTAAGTTCATTGAATTGGTTCAAGGATGATTTAGCCTTAGTGCTACTATTAATTGATACTTGTTATCATGTTGCTATCATTTTGATATGCTTTACTTGTATGGTTCCCTACTTTGGAATCATACATTGGTTGTTTAAGCAAGTAGTTATTACTGTACTTATATTTGAAAGTCCAGCTGGTACTTGTTTGTTGGGCAGTGTTATGGGATTATAATGGCACACGAGCCGAGTTCGTTATAATCCATACACTGGTTCCCTGGTTGCCCTGCCATTGGCCATGTTTGGGGGTAGTGAACTAGCTCAAGGGAAGTCTAGTTGCACTATTGGGTATGACTTTGTGTCATAGTCCCGCTTGTTGTTACTGTAATTGGGTTCCGGAACTGCTTCTTCAACAACTGTTGCTGCTTGGATCGTGATATCCTTTTGAGGATGAAACCTTGGCTCAGTATCCTTCTAAGTGTTACATTATTGAACTTAATTGCTATATGTATGTATATATCTTTCTTTGTGTTATAAGAATGTGATATATATATATGATTTGTTGTTATATGCTTCTTCATGTGATTGCATCTCATCTTGTTGCATATATAATAACTTGCTGAGATTTTTCTCACCCCGTCCTTTTATTGTTTTCTTAGATAGAGCCGAGCCAGGGGCTAGGGCACGCTAAGCACTAAGAGGGCGCCAAGTAGGGTTTTGTTGAGGAAGGTATTTGGTAAGGATACATTATGTAAATGTATGACTTTGGGTAGTATTCCTAGACGTAATGTTATTTTTATTTTGTAACTTTTAAAAGGCTTTGTAAATATTTTTCATTTGGGAACTAGGTTCCTTGGTTTTTAAATAAGTGTGTGTGTGATTTGTAAATGGTTTGAATGGGGAGTGAGTTAAGTTTTTGAAGTTAAATGGTTTGACTTTTAATAGTAAGTTAGAAAAGTTTCTAAATGTTAAACAGGTTTGTAAAGTGATGACTTTTAGAAAGTACATTTCGAAATTTTTTCTTTAAATGGCGTCTTCAGAACGTGTCGCGGTGTGTGTCCAAGTAGGTCCACGGCTCGGGGCGCGTCAGAAAGTCTCCCCCAAAACTAAGGGAACAATGTCCTCACCGACTCTGCAATGGCCTACCACTTCCAACAAACACGTCCCAGGAAACATCACTCCTGCCGTCGCTCATGAAACTGTCAAAGCTGCTTCAGCCCCCAACTGCTCAGAAAACCTGCCAAAGCTGCCTCAGCCTCTATATACCACAAACATTTCGAGCTCGTGTAACATGCACAAAACATAAAAAAGGGGAAGTAGAAACAACTCCTAAGTTATAACCCCTAAAGCAAAAATAAATGAGTTCATTACATGTGAGTACATTTTGCATACAAATACAAATATTTAGTTGCTCTCCTAACTAACATGCACAAAAATAAAACAATTCCTAGGCCAGTCCCCGGAATCGCAAACACGTCATTACATCTCAAACAAAATACTTTTCTATGCAAAATACAAGTATTTTATTACAGATACAAAATTTCTGTTGCTCTACAAATACAATGCAAAACAAAAAAACAAACAAACAAAAGGAGTCCTACTCCGACTCATCATCATCAGCCTCTTCAAACGAGAACTCCGGCATCTCGGAAAACCCGGCGGTCACCTCCTCGTCATCAGAATACTCGACCCCCTCCTCGATCAAATGCTTGAAGTATTCTGAAGGGTCAAACTCGGTAAAAGAATCAAAGAAGGGATGTGAGGACAAACCCTCACCCTGCGCACCCGACGAAGGGAAGAACTGATAAAGGGTTTGCGGCCTCTGGGCCCCCGAAGACGTCCCCGCATCAAAGTTGTGCCTCTCCCGAACCGGCACCTCAGGCTGTGGCTCTGGCTCAGCCCTCGAAGAAGGAATATCCACAGACCTCCTCGAAGGCATTGGCTCGAACGCCGCTGCGCTCCGCGAAGATCCGCAGGACAGCTTCCCCAAGAGCTTCTTCGCAAAAGCCCTCAACCCCACGTATCGGCGGATCAGCACGTCCAAGGACCGCCCCGAGACCTGCGCAAGCAAACGACCAAAGAGAAGCTCAGCAAAAGAGATACAAAAATACTCGACAAAAGAGAAAAATACAGAAAAGATGCCAAGATGGAAAAGAGTAAACAAAACTCACCGCAGCATCCGGGTCAACCAGATAAATAGCAAGACCATGCTCTGGGATGGGCACCGACACCCTCCTCCTCGAAGAGTCCCCACGAACATACATAAAGTCCGTCCCAGGTACTGGGACATCTGGAGGACGTGACAAGCCAGTCTGCCTCTCCCTCGCCAACACCTGTGGCGTCCTCAGCTTCCGCCTAACAAAGGCCACATACTCCTCGCCCTCCAGGACGAACTCCTCAGCACTCACGCCGGCCCGGTACCTCTCATACTCCAGCACTTCCATATCAAGGGGACTCATCATATGGAAGGGCGGATCCCTCAGAACCATAGGAGGCACACCTGGGCCATGCTGCCAGAATACCCTCTCCCCCAAGTACATGGAGTCACAAGTAAGACCCCGCAGAAGCTTCCGCTGCCGCGCCACCCAAAGGGCTCCCTCCAGCTCATCCTCATCATACCGAGTCCAAGGGTACAGCGAAAAACCCTCTGAACTGTCCCTCTCCAGGTATTGCTGCACATCCTTATATGTGACAGTAACCTTTCCCCTGATCGTCCTCCTCTTCCTCAAAGAGCGAGCCCAGCACAGCATGGCGGGATAACCGAACATGGTCTCATCCTCCCAGTCCCACGGCTGGCACCGGAAGATCTCATAGCACCATGTCTGCAACGAAAAAGCAGATAGTGCTCAGAACAACAATCCCACGGCTGGCACCGAAAGATCTCATAGCACCATGTCCGCAACGAAAAAGCAGATAGTGCTCAGAACAACAAAAAGAAAAAGAAAAAAAAAGACGGAGAAGTGACAAAGTGCTAAACTACAAACAACAATAAACTCATACCTCCAGTGCGAAGTCAAATCACCCCAGGGAATTGACCGTACCCCGGCTGAATCGATCCATAGAAAAATAGAGCTCGGCCAAGCCCGCCTCGCCCCAAGCAATGTCACAAACCCTCTCCAAGTCCACCAGACTCTCCAGGAGAGGGAAAAGAGCAGAAGATGCATGATTCGAGAACAAAGTCTCGGAGAGGGCAAACCACATAAAAGAGCGCGCCAGCTGCTCCACCGTCACTACCCCAGTGCCCCGGCTATACTCCCCGATGTTGGCCGTAATCTTCACCTCCACATTATGGTACACCATACCCAAGCCCTTACGGGGCCAAGGCGCGAAGCCAAGCAGCTCTGCCAACACCTCGTCAGACATCATGTCCCGCCACTTCACCGACTCCCCCTTAAAGGAAAGCCCGGTGATCGTCGAAAAATACGTGGGAGTCACCGTCACCTCTCCCCAACTAAAGTGGAAGGTGTGTGTGGTGTCCCACCAGTACTCAAACAAGGCCATGAAAATGCCCTTGCTCCTCTGCATCTCCGCTATCCCGGCCAAGTTCTCTATAAACACATTCAGCCCCGTAGCCATGACTAGCCTCCGAGGGCTAGGCTTCCCATCCCGGGAAATATCAGGCAGGTTCTGCCACACCTTAACCACGGCCTCAAGGGACCCCCGCGACTTCATTCTCTTCGCCTTCCCAGATGACGGCAACTCACCCTGCATGTAAACACAGCAAAGGTACGTCAATAACAGTACTTAAGCAAATATACAAAAAAAAACCACAAAAAGTCCATCTTAACACGGCAATCCCACACAAAGTCCGTCCCAACACGGCAATCTCACAAATAAAAGTCCGTTCCAACACGACAATTTTTCAAACAAAAAGTCCGTCCCAACACGAAAATTTTTCAAACAAAAAGTCCGCTCAACACGGCAATCCCACAAAAAGTCCGTCCCAACACGACAATCCCACACAAAGTCCGTCCCAACGAGTCAATTTTTTTTCAAATAAAAGTTCATCACGAAAACACATCACACATTACACATTTTCACAAAAAGGATTCGTCCCTACACGACACATTTTCAAACAAAAGTCCGTCACAAAAACACGGCACACATTGCACATAAATTTCCCACACAAAGTCCGTCCCTACACGACAATTTTTCCCACAAAAAACAATGTACATACAAAAATAGCATCAAGGTACAAGTCACCAAAGCATGCATTTCAAGGAGAGGCACTTTATTTTCACAAATAAGAGCTAAACTCCACTTTTTTGAACACAAATCACATACCCGCAATCCATATACACCCAATTTCAACAATTCAACATCAATTTCACAAAATAAGCATGGCAGCAACAAAAGCCCCAAATTGCGAAACTAAAAACCTAGTTCTAGCATACATCATTTCGAGCAAGAATCAAAACAAAACTTGATTTCTTACCTCCTTTACGGTTTTTCCCCGCAAGGTGTGCACCTCCCAATCCGGATACAACACATCCGGATTTATTGTTGAAGGTGAGAAGGAAGCAAAATTCTTTTGAAGGTCCAACCTCCTCTCTATGGCCTCTCAGCCCCATTGACGACGACCTCGCCTGATTCTTTTCGCCATGATAGCAATCTAATCAACTCGAAAGGATTCAATCAAGAAAATTTTGATCAAAATCAAGTTTTCTTTCTCTCTCTCTCTCTTTCTCCTCAATATCAATTGTGAAAGAAGATGAAATTGCGACTTTGGAAATCTGATTTTGACTTGGGAAAATCAGATTCCAAGATGAAGCCGCGCGGACCACTTTGCATGCAAGGTGAATCCGCACGGACCACTTTGCATCCCAGGAGAAATTCCTCTTTTGCCCTTATAATCTTTGCCCTTGGCCGTCCAATGGCTATTTCCAGCGAATTCAATGCAGTTTGGTCCCTAAACCAACAAAGATAACCCCGGCCATCATCGTAAGTCCAGATCTCGCCCACTAAACGGCAAAATAAACCCCAAGGTGCAAACGCCTTCAAAACACGAATCCTAAGGCGCAAACGCCTCCACACTCACAATTTCACCTTCGGACACCGACACGTCCACATACACAATTTCACCATCACCAGCACAAATCATTATCCTGAAATCACGCATTTAGAGGTACGCACATCTCTACGTCCCTGATTGAAGGATCTGTCTTGTGATAAGGCACGAACGTCTTCATCACCAGCATAAGTCATAATCCGTAGCCCGAAAGGCTTTAAATTACCAGGTCTGAAAGACCGTAGAAATTTCTCAAATCATTATCCGTAGCCCGGAAGGCTTTAAATTACCTGGTCCGGAAAACCGTATAAATTTCCCAAATCATTATCCGTAGCCCGGAAGGCTTTAAATTACCCGGTCCGGAAGACCGTATAAATTTCCCAAATCATTATCTGTAGCCCGGAAGGCTTTAAATTACCCTGTCCGGAAGACCGTATAAATTTCCAAAATCATTATTCGTAGCCCGGAAGGCTTTAAATTACCCGGTTCGGAAAACCTTAAAATTTCCAAAATATTATCCTTAGACCGTATAAAGCACGTCCCGTAAGACATCGTCTCCATATAACGTGACTTCATTCCTTGATGGAACACGTCCCGTGAGACACTGTCTCCGCATAACGTGACTTCATTCCTTGATGGAACACGTCCCGTGAGACACTGTCTCCGCATACCGTGACTTCATTCCTTGATGGAACACATCCCGTAAGACACCGTCTCCGCATAACCTGACTTCATTCCTTGATGGACACCGACACATCCACTTCACCTTAGGACACCGACACGTCCACTCACCATTTCATCTTAGGACTCCGATATGTCCACTCACCACTTCACCTCATGGACACCGACACGTCCACTTCACCTCAGGACACCGACATGTCCACTCACCATTTCATCTCAGGACATCGACAAGTCCACACACCATTTCATCTTAGGACACCGACACGTCTACTCACCACTTCACCTCATGGACACCGACACGTCCACTTCACCTTAGGACACCGACACGTCCACTCACCATTTCATCTTAGGACACCGACACGTCCACTCACCACTTCACCTCATGGACACCGACACATCCACTTCACCTCAGGACACCAACACGTCCACTCACCATTTCATCTTAGGACATCAACACGTTGACTCACCACTTCACCTCATAGACACTGACACGTCCAATTCACCTTAGGACACCGACACGTCCACTCACCACTTCATCTCAGGACACCACCACGTCCACATCACCTCAGGACACCACCACGTCCTCACATCCGACCTTAGCGGTCACCTCACACACGAACTACGATCAGGCTTGATTCCCATTTGAGATACGTAGGAATCCTATCAAAGGGTCCAGCTAACCGACCTAAATGGTCACCCTCAGGACACCGACACGTCCACCTCACCCAGAACACCACCATGTCCGCATACACGAAAACATTACCATTTCACGAACTATGATCAGGCTTGATTCCCATTCGGGATACGTAGGAATCCTGTCAAAGGGTCCAGCTAATCGACCTAAACGATCACCCTCAGGACACCGACACGTCCACCTCACCCAAAACACCACCATGTCCGCATACACGACAACATTACCATTTCACGAACTACGATCAGGCTTGATTCCCATTTGGGATACGTAGGAATCCTGTCAAAGGGTCCAGCCAACCGATCTAAACGGTCACCCTCAGGACACCGACACGTCCACCTCACATCAGGACACCACCACGTCCTCACAAATCGACCAACACGATCACCTTCTCTCTCCCAGCAAAGCGATCCAGATCAGGACCCTTATTCCTTCATAAGTGACATTGTCGAGGGGCTTTTGTAAGTACCCCAATCTGGATCGCTCCCCATTCGACACACGAGAAACACCGCGAACTCACACAAACGTGATTCCGAACACCCGTAACCCTCAAAAACCCTAAAACCACCAACTAAACCAAGGTAGGACCCCTCCAGGATAAAATAAGGCAAAAGGACTTTTTGGGAATTACAAAAAATAGTCAACTTGCATAATGGTCCGCACGGACCATTTTCTACCCATACATTATAATTGCAAAATCCTCTTAAAGTCCACGAGATTCTCTTAAATCCTGAAAAACCAAAAATTTGGTTTTCCTAGAACAGTTCGCGCGGACCATTTTGCACATTTTCAAGCCTATAAATAGAGGGCTCCCCCTCTCATTTTCTACACACCTCCCTTCTCTCCTCTCTCCCTCTTGCCTTCTGGCAGACCCTCTCAGCCCTTAGAGGCAATCCCGGTCCCTTTCGGTTCCTTCCGAGGCCTTTCGAGCCCTCCTGAGGCGCTCCGAAGCCCCGCCGAGCGCTCCCAAGATGCTCCCGAGCAGCTCCAAGGCATTCTCGAGGCATCCCAAAGCCTTTTCGATCCATCCCAAGGCATTTCGGTCCATCCCGAGGCATCCCGGTCCATCCCGAAGCTCTGCCGGACAATCCCGAGGCATCCCTAAGCAAGCTAGAGCTCTGTCCGAGTACAACCAACAATCCCGAGGCATGCCAGAGCTCTGCTCGAGTATAACCAACAATCCCGATGCATGTCGGAGCTCTGCCCGAGTACAACCAACAATCCTAAAGTAAGCCGGAGCTCTGCCCGAGTACAACCAACAATCCCGAGGCACACCGAAGCTTTGCCCGAGTACAACCAACAATCCCGAGGCATGCCGAACCTCTGCCTGAGGACACACCTAGCACTACTGAGGCACGCCGAAGCTCTGTCCGCAGACACCGGTACATCCCAAAGCAATCCCGGTCCATCCCTGAGCACTATTCACACTCAAACGCTATTCTCAAGCGGAAGATAGACACGAACCAACATTGGTAAGGCCTCCTTCCAACACTATTTCAATTCATTTCAATACATATCATGCAATGTAGCCATCATATTCAGCATGCATTTATAGAAGCACACACACACACAACTTTTAAAGAAAGAGGGGTATCGAAAGACTCGTGTATACGAGGCGACTCGGGTGAGCTCTGCTATTCTCTTCCCGAGGCATAATCTGACCTACGAACTCAAAATCTCATCACACAACAACCTTTTTTTAACAAAGCCTTTTTTCAATATTTTGGGCTATATCAAAATGGCGTGGCGACTCCATACAAACGCAGTGACACCTCCCGACTCAAATTGCGAGATGCCGGGACCCGCGCAGCCAAATTTGGGTAATTTTACATATGCAACACTTTGAGACGCAGATGTGTTTAGTCTCCTCAAAGGACGACGTGTTTTGCAAGGCACTGACGAGCACGTTCACTAGTGCTGCCTTGACCTGGTTTCGTGGCTTGTCAACAGGTTGTATATAGTTGGAGATACATGCAACACAAGTTTTTAGAGAGAATCTCACCGGCTGGAGCCAGGAAGAAAACGGTCACCAACCTAAACAATATAGCCCAAGGAAAGACATAGAGTACTATGAGCTATTTCACAAGGTTCAAGGAGTTGGTCGACCAAAGTGAGGAGGACTTGACTAATAGAAAGGTCAATGATTGCTTCAAAAAATGGGGTGTCCTCCCTTGACTTGGATTACGAACTACAAGTTAGGCGAGCGACCACGTGAAAAGAGTTTTTTGAGAGGGCATATGATGTTGTTGTGGCCGAGGAACGTAAGGAATGGAAGAACGGCACCAAGAGTGTCGAGATGGGAGAACCATCTAAAGGGACAAATGCCAAGGTCGACCCAGGCAACGGTAAGGGGAAAAACCGTACTAGGGCGACTGAAAGAGTTTTAAAAAACTTTGCACCCCCTCACTGTTAGTCGGACTGGAATAATTAACACGATCGACTTAGGCCCCCTGCCGCTATGAACCCCCAGAACAAGTTCTGTAGGGCTAACAACAAGTACTGTGATTATCATAAGGATACCAACCACAATATGGAAGATTGTTTGAGTTTGAAGAGGATCATCCATAAGTGGGCCAATGAGGGTCGGTTGGATCGATTTGTGAAAGGAGATCATCCTCCGACAGGGGATCGACCTACATGAAGGCCGCCAGATCCAAGGCAACCTAGGCTGACCCTTGGGGTTATTGTAGAGGAGACAAGCAATACGTCCCTCAAGCACAAAAAATTCTAGTTAACTAAAGTTCCTTATGTTCCACCAAGGAGTTGTGTGCAAGAGGAGGTCATCAGTTTTTATCTGTACGAGCTGGCCACCAGCATGGCTGCTCGAGAGCAAAGTTCTATCATTATAGGGCTCATTAACAATTGCACATCCAGTTGAATTTTGGTCGATACTGGAGCTTGCAAAGACATACTCTACTACAATATTTTTAAGGAAATGGGCCTCCCGAATACTCGGTTGTCACCTTACTCAGGTCGACTGGAAGGTTTCACAAATCATAGGGTCAATGTAAAGGGACAAATTGAGCTTGAGGTAGATGTCGGGCAACATCCTCTGAGAACAATAGCTAAGGTAACCTTCGTTGGATAAGATGATCGAGGTTGAAGCACCACATCTTGCAACAGAAGAGAGAAGAAGGGTTAGAGAGATTATAATTGAAACCTTACAGTTTAGGGATGGTCCAAAGCTTGAGCCCGTTGATGAGTTGGAAGAGGTGGAGATCAACGCAGGCTATCCCGACCAAAAAAACAAAGTGGGTAGTCAATTGTCAACTGAGGAAAATGCCGAGATAGTCGCCTTGCTGCAGGAAAGCTTGGATGTTTTCACTTGGAGAGTCGAAGACATGAAGTGGATTAAAGAAGAAGTTGTCGTCTACAAACTCGAGGTGAACCCCACAATCAAGTTCAAAATCCAGAGACTAAGAATTTTTGCTCGAGACAAAGAGGTCGCCATCAAGCAAGAGGTCAACAAGTACTCGGCGCGAGCATAATCAATGAGGCAACCTTCACTACTTGGTTGGCAAATGTGGTGATGGTCAAGAAAGCAAATGGAAAGTGGAGAATGTTCGTTGACTTCACGGATCTGAATTTAGCCTGCCCAAAGCATAGTTATTTGTTGCCCCGTATTGACAAGTTGGTCGACTCCATCACCGGCCATTCCACTCTAATATTTTTGGATGCCTATTCAGGTTATCACCAAATTAAAATGTATGAGGAAGATATTGAGAAGAAAGCTTTCTAGGCTGCTGGTGGGGTATACTGTTATACAAAAATGTCATTTGGGCTAAAGAATGCAGGGCCTACTTACTAAAGGATGGTCAACAAAGTCTTTGCTAGTCAGATTGGCCGAAACATGGAAGCTTACATTGACGACATGGTTATCAAAACCAGGTCAGGACGTCATGTAGCTGACCTAAGGGAAACGTTCACCAATCTTCGAGCAAACGACATGAAGTTTAATCAGAGCAAGTATGTATTCGGAGTGGCAATAAGAAAGTTCCTGGGGTTTATGGTGTCGCAGCAAGGTATTGAAGCCAATCCTGAGAAGATCAAGGTTTTGGTCGAAATGCAGGAACCCACCTGCATAAAGAGGTTCAACGATTGAATGGACAAGTAGCTGCTTTGGGGAGTTTCATAGCCAAGTCGGTCGAGAAATCTCTCCCTATCTTTAAGACTTTAAGGGGGATAAAAGCCTTTGAGTGGACAACCGAATGTTTGTCGTCTTTCAACAACTCAAAAGCTATCTCGCTTCTCCCCCACTCCCTAGTAGTCCGATTCAAGGAGAGAGCTTATATGTGTACTTGTCAGCAGGCGATCATGCAGTTGCAGCTGTATTAATTCAAGAGGAAAAGGGCTCTCAAAATCCTATTTATTACCTGAGTGAGTCTCTCTCAGACATAGAGGGACGATACTTCAATGCCGAGAAAAAAGCCTATGCTTTGGTGGTTGTTGCAAGGAAATTAAGCGCTTACTTATCCACTCATCCTATAGTCGTGCCCACTAATGCACCTTTGAAGAAGATCCGACACAAGCCAAAAAGTTTAGGTTGATTACTCAATTGGGTGATTGAGTTAACATAATTTGACATCGAATTCGACCTCGAAAACCATTTCAGGCATAGCCTTTGGCGTATTTTTTAGTTGAGTTATCCTTCACCAATAAGGACGACCCAGAAGTTCCTAAACATAAAGCTTACAGGGGGAAATAACTATCAGACCGACAAGAAGTTAGTTTGCCCGTTGATTGTTGGAAGGCGTATTCTGATGGGTCAGCAACCAAGCAGGTCAGTGGGGCCGAAATCGTGTTAGTCGAGCCTGAAAGTGGAAAAGTGTTCGAGGAAGCTCTAAGATTCAAGTTTCAAGCCTCCAATAACCAGGCCGAGTACGAGGATCTAATAGCAGCTATCGAGTATGCTAATTGCTTTGGCAAAACCAAGGTGGTAGCTAATTGTGACTCTCAGTTGATCGTTCATCAAGTTAGAGGAGAGTACGAGGTGTTCAACCCGATCCTGGTCAAGTATTGCGGTCTAGTCAAGAAATTGATCCATGACTTGGAGATTTGGGAAATTCAAAGGATAGGCCATGAAGATAATGAGCTAGCAGATCTACTCTCAAAGTTTGCTACATCTGACGAAGAGCACAACCAGCCCCTCTCCTATATGGAACAACCAGCCTACAAATGAGTTCAGGTCTTATGCTTGGAGAACAGTGCCAAGTGTTGGATTGACAAAATTAAGGGTTACATCGAGGATGACGAGCTACCTGAAGACGAGCAAAGAGCTCGAGTGATAAAGAAGAAATCCCCTCGATTTACTGTTCACGCGGAAGCTTTGTTTCGAAGGTCCTTCACCAAATCGCTCATAAGGTGCGTCCACCCTTAGGAAGTCCCAAACCTCTTGTTCGAAGTGCATAATGGTGTGTGTGGTGGACACCCGGGGGCCAGAACTTTGACAAACAAGATAATCAGTATGGGATATTACTAGTCACATTTGAGGGAAGACGCTTGATAGGGAAAAAACCCACTTGTTATAAATTACCTCTTAAGTGTACGAGTTATCGATTTATTAGTATGCACTTAGCAATGTTCGAATCCACAGGTACTTGTATATCCACAATTTGACTTCCAACAATTAAACAAGAAATTAAAGATTGGGGTTTAGGTTTTAATTAACTCCTAAAACAACTAATGAAAGAATTACCGAATTCCAAACAAGAAAGTTATACGGAATGGATTCATATATATCTCACAAATGTGCAATTTAATAATACAATCAATCATAGTTGCGAATTCATTCTCTTTAGTAAAATTGGGCGTTCACACGTTCACAATTTAGTGTTCTCAAAATATCATATTTTCTGCAAAGTGCACACAATATTCAAGAACCCATTCAAACCTAGGAATCAAGAACCTACAATTTTGGTTTGCAATCACTTGTCGAAACCTAATTTATATTCATACAAAAGTTTGACTTTGTATGGATCAAGCAATCACTTGTCAATCACCACATACGAATTTAGTTTAAAAGCCAATCACATCTACACATGTAATTGTAGCTTAGAAAACCCTAATTTAAGAATACTTTTGATGAAGCCAAGCTTTGATTGATCACAAGATTAATCAGAGCATAAAAGATTGATATACATTACCTCCAATCCGTAGAAAAAAAAGAATTAGCCGGTCATGTTCATGAATAACATCAATGGAATTCTTGAATTAAAAACTTAAGATTTTGTTTACAACTAAAGAAAAGAATAAAACATGAAAACATGTAGAGAGAGGAGAGAATTGATCATCATTCCCTATTATTTATATGTAAATCTAAACTAAAACTAAAAGGAAATTGAAAATTCTAAAGGAAAAATTAAAAGTAAAAGAAATAGAAAACTAAGAAAATAGTAAATTAAATAAAATCCTAAACTACATATAAAAGTCAAATCCTTTTCCTCACGTATTTGTGCAAATTTTTGTGGAATATTTGGGCTGATTTTCAAAATTTCCAAAAGGTCCCTGAGTTTTTGTAAATTCCAATTCAGCCCTTCAACTTTCATAAATTCCAAAACAATCCCTGATCTTTTAGATTTGCAGTTTGGTCACTAATTTTTTCATGTTTTGAATATCACTCCTCAGCTTTATATCATTGCTCCAATTAAACTCTTTTTCTTTCATTTTCTTCTAGATTGAGCATATAATCACCCTAAACAACAAGAACACAAAAGACACCAAATCAAATAACAAAAGATTGAGAACGAAGTAATAATTAAGAATAAAAGTACCCAATTGAATAGATAAAAACATATTTATCAAATATCCACAAACTTAATCATTTACTTGTACTCAAGTAAAACAAAGACTAAAATAAGAATTAAAACTATTTTCTAAACTACTAAATATAAAAACATTAAAAGAAAAAATATTTTTGGGATGTTCAAATTATATAAAGGTTTGTCGGCCAAACAAGTCTCGAAATTTTACAAAACACATAATTTACAAGAGTTATTATAAAAATGGGGTTACACTTACATTGATACATTTAACTTACAATTCTCCACCACTTAATGAGAGATAAATGAATAATGAGAGATTATCACAAGGACACTCGTATGCAAGTTTGGACACAATTGTCAACCCGGCTATTATTTAGGGATCAAATATGACTTTATAGCTTACAATGTATCGCGAAAATCGTGGGCTAGGTTCACGGTTCCAAATGAAGGTAAGAATATACGAATTCAATCAAGTGAAACTAGAAAGTTTTCAAAATATTTTCTCACTTGAGTGTATCTCTCCGCTCACCCATGCTAACCTATGTTTTAACCCCCAAACTTATAATTTTGCATATTTTCACACATGGTGTTGATCACCTTATTTTCTTCCTTTTTGGTCACTTACCCTTTTAACATAAGAGAGAGTAAGGCTTTTCATATTTTTCTTCATGCTTCTTTCTTTTCTTTTCATATATATAAATCACGAAGAATATTATACATTCAATACATTGCACATGCCTCTTTTCTCAATACATAACCTTTTTCTTTCTTTTGTTAACCACTTTTCACTCAATCCTTTGATTTCCCAAGCACACCCCACAATTTCCCAATTATTCCCTAGTTTCACTTTCTTAAAAAGGTGAGAAAATAGTGTATAAGTTCAAACAGTAGGATAATTTAGGTACAAAAGATGACGAATGACAGTCTAAGATAACCTCTCACTTTGTGAGAGAATTCCAATTTCATTAAAGATCAAAAGGGGTTCTAGCGAAATTTATAATTGACCAGAAAATTAAAGACTCACAAATTGGGTTCAAAGAAATATCCATATATAACTTCCCGAATAACCTAATTGATGTGTTATTGACAGTCATGCAAACATGTTCTAGGGTCTCCGAGAATGCCAAAGTGATCCCATAAAGGTTCCTAATTTGGTAACAATGATCAAATAAATATAGTATGTAAGTGAGAGGTGAAGTAATCATACTTTACAAGTTTCAATGCAATTATATCCCAATATTAATAATAACACTCAAGATTTTAAAATTGAAGCACACTCAAATCATCATACACTTTAGCCAACATCCCAAAATATGAAAAGAACAAAATTTTAAAAAATTTCTACATTTTTGGTGGGTGACATTATATACACTCTATTATAAACCCACAAACTCGGAAAGATATCTACCCCCAAACTCAAAACATGTTATGTCCTAATAGCATAAAGATGAAAACATGTCTTGGGTTCAAACGATGATATGACACAACAAACAAATAACATAAAACAATAAAAACATACCTAGTTGGTTGCCTCCCAAGAGCGCATTTGATTAAGGTCGCCAGCCCGACCGTTGCTCACGTTTGGACTTGACTCTCCGACCTTTGGCCCACTTTGCATTTTCGCGGGTCTTTATTTTAAGATTAAGCCCCATATATATTCCCCTTTATATCATGTAATTTAGAACTATAGGGAATTTTTGATATTTACGTACCTTGGGCTTTTCCATTTTGGCCTCTCACCATCTTTTTCACCATCACGAGAAGGAGGAGAAGGTACAATGATGATAGTAAAGTTTTCATTGGGATTGCTAAGGGGTTGAAAATTTTCATCCGCATTGTGAATATCCTTAGTATCCCTCTTCTCACCACCATATAGGGCAAACTCAATCTCATCACAAATTTGCTCATGCCATATTTTCTCTACCTACTCCATTGGCCAACTTGAACTATCCATAGGTAATTCATCCTTAGAGTCAAGAATGGATAAAATCCTCCGTTACATCCTACAAAGGTTGCTTTTCAGGTTGTAGTTCTTTTTTAGAGTCATCATTGGAGATTTCATAGACAAAATTCCCCTATGGTTCCTCTATAAGTTGCTCTTCAGGTTGTGGTGGTTGTAGATCATCAAAATAGCTCGGATCACAAGTTGGATTGTATACCACTTCTTCCCCCTCATCATTCACTCTCCAGATCAGAGTTTATGGTTGATTTTCTTAATCTTGTTTATAAAAGTTTTAGGACTGCCCAATTAATGATTGCCAAGTTGGGAAGGGGAAGCTTTCTTGCACTTGTGAAGAATACTCAAGAAAATATGTCCTACATAGACAAACATTGAATATTATAGTTTGGAAAATTTCTATTTACATTTAGCCTTGTTAATTGTTCTACTTGTTCAGACAAATTGGTCAATTGTTGAAACAATCTCTCTTCGACCAACTCATCATAGGTGCTCATTTACATACATCCCTTTGAAAGTATCTCACACAATAGTTTTATATCAAATAGAATAAAATAAAGAAATAAATAAAAACAAAATAACTAATTTACAAAGAAGAATTCGGAAACACAAAAGAAAACTTATTTACAATGTTGAAAATTAAATTGTGGATTACAAAACAAGTCATCCTTAACGGCGCCAAAAACTTGATGGGGAAAATCCACTCGTTATAAAAATAACTTGCAAGTGCACAAGTTATCGTAGTATTTATATGTAAATCTAACCTAAAACTAAATGGAAAAAGGAATTTTAAAGGAAAAAGGAAAAGTAAAAGAAATAGGAAACTAAGAAAATAGGAAAGTAAATAAAGTCCTAAACAATATAGAAAAGTCAAATCCTTCTACTCCAAGTATTTATGAAAAATTTTGTGGAATATTTGGGCTGATTTCCGAAATTTCCAAAAGGTCCCTAAATTTTTATAAATTCTAATTCAGTCATACTTTCATAAATTCCAAAACAGTCCCTGTTCTTTTAGATTTGCAATTTGGTCACTAGTTTCTTCAGATTTTGCATACTAGTCCTCATCTTTCTATCATTGCTCCAATTAAACTCTTTTCTTTCATTTTCTTCTAGATTGAGCACATAATCACCCTAAATAACAAGAACATAAAAGACACCAAATCAAATAACAAAAGCATGAGAACGAAGTAATAATTAAGCATAAAAGTACCCAATTGAATAGGTAAAGTGTGACAGATGCCAGAGATATGCCGATCTGCCTAAGATGCCGACCACCGAACAAACTCATGTGATCGCTTCTTGGCCATTCGACATGTGGGGAGTGGATTTGATTGGACCCTTCCCACCCGCCTATGAAAATTGTAAGTATGTAATCATTGCAGTAGACTACTTTACCAAGTGGATTGAGGCAAAGTTGTTGGCTAAGATTACCGAGGAAAACACTATCTAATTCGTCCATGACTACATTTGGTGTCGTTTTGGGGTGCCACATTAAATTGTATCATACAACGGCCTTCAGCTTTCAATAGGCTTTGAGACAGAAATGAATAGGTTGGGAGTAAAACAATGGAAATCGTCAGTCCCCTATCCATAGGGCAACAGACAAGAAGAAGCGGCTAACAAGTTAGTTATGTCGGCCTTAAGTATGAATTTAGAGGGACGAGTTGGTAGATGGTTGGAAGAACTCCCACTTGCTCTTTAGGCAGTCCGCACAACCACCCGGGAGACTACAGGGAAACCCAATTTGTACTCACTTATGGGTCGGAGGTTGTGGCACCGACCGAGATACATATTCTAATAGCCAGGGTCGCACTATTTGATCGAACTCAGAATGACTCCAACAGATTGATTGATCTTGATTTACTTGATGAAAGGCGAATGACTACCCAGCTCAGAATGATTAATTACAAGCAAAAAACTAAGGGATACCACGACACGAAGGTTATGAAGAGATCTTTCAAGGTTGGAGACTATGTCCTCAGGAAAATTGAAGTAACTAGGCATAAGGCCGAACAAAACAAATTGTCGCCTAACTGGGAAGGCTCATACATTGTCACCAAAGTAGTCAAGGAAGGGACTTACATGATTGACAACCCTAGAGGAAGTGAGCCGAAACATCCATAGCATGCTAGTCATTTGACTAAGTATTTTCTTTGAAGTTTTTCTCATGTCGATGTAAGAGTTGATCAACTTCCCACATAATAATTGTGGATTCAATGAAAAAGAGTTCACTCTCTTAAAGTTCTACCAACATTATTTTCTTATACTTTCTACGTATTAGTTAAGATCCGACATTTAGTCGACCACTTTCTTTAAACAGGTTCGACTCTTAGTAGATCTCATTACCTAAAGCAGATTCGACTAAAACGTTAGTCAATCTCGTTCTCTAAACAGATTCAACTAAAGCGTTAGTCAATCTCGTTCTCTAAACATGTCCAACTGTCAATCGATCTTATTACCTAAAACAAATTCGACTAAAGCCTTAGTAAATCTCATTCTCTAAACAGATTCGACTAAAGCCTTAGTCAATCTCGTTCTCTAATTAGGCTCGACTCTCAGTGATCTTATTACCTAAAACAGATTTGACTAAAGCCTTAGTCAATCTCATTCTCTAAACAAATCTGACTCTTGGTCAATCTCGTTATCGAAACAGGTCCAACTAAAACCTTAGTCAATCTCGTTGACTAAACAGGTTCGACTAAAGTCTTAGTCGATCGTGTTCTCATACAAGCACGACAATGAAACTAAGACACCTTCATCTCAAAGTATGAGATAGATTCAATATGCATTCAAAAGGTGATCTCCAGAAACGTGCTAAGATCAATCACTACAAAAATTATAAGATAAAGCCCCTCCCAAACCGGGCCCAGGTGCAAGCATCGAGTAAAAACATAAAAATTGTTTAGATAACTTGTTCATTATAAAGAAATTTAAAAGCCTACACTACTGCTGCTGTTTCGCTTCTTAAAACACTTGATCTTGGGTTATCTCCTTCTCCTCTTCCTAATCAGCCTCCATGAGTTCTTGGACGGTAGTATCAAAATTTCTTGGCTTGACCGCAAGAGCGACCCAAGGCTTAAGCCCATCTTCAACATCTTGCTTGACAATAACGGCCAGGTCATTTGAATCAAATGGAACAAGGGAGTGACCAGTGTCAGCTGCTTCATCATAACGATCCTCACATGCCCATTGAGCTAGTTTTTCAACACTCAAATCGACGAAGGGATCAACTACCGCTCGACATGCCATGTGTTTGCACCCAACCCCGAAGAAATCACGAGCTCGAGACATAATGACATTGTAGCACTCGTCACTGGCTTTATACTTTTCAACCACAGCCCTCTCCCTATCTTGGGCCTCCTCCTCCCACTTGACTCTAGCAGCCCGATGGTCCTCATCTAACTTCAGCATTCTTTTACTTAGATCCTAGACCAATTTGGTTAACTGCTTGACCTGGCCCTCTAGTTTTGCTTTATCTTGCCTCGCTAGGGTGGCCTCGTTCTCCAGGGTAGTCTTCAGAGGGGCCCAAGCCTCAACCTGCTGTTGGAGAGGAGCCAATTGCTCTTTTGCCATCGCCAGAGCCTAATAAGCTTCACCTCTCTCTTTCTCAGTGCTGAAATGGGCAGCTTGGATAGACGAGCATTGGGAGTCAAGCTCTTGCATTTTCTTCTTCAGCTCCTTAGCCTCTTTGGCCATCGTGGCATAGTTAGCACGAGTTATCTTATCCTTTTATAAGGATGCCCTCCACCAACACTTGTCCTGCTCGACTAAGGCCAGAGACTGCGAGAAAAAAGCAAGTCGATCAAACTACTAAACTAAAAATGAAGGAAAGCGGAATAAAGGACAAGTAGTACCTCAGAAGCTATCAGATCGGAATGGTCTCTAAACTCCTTCGGCGAGAGGCCCTCATCATAATATGTGTCAAGCAAGTCCTTATCCGCTACTCGTCGAATGATAGCCTGCCTAAGGGCTAGCTTAGGGTACTGACGGCAAAGACAGTTTACCCCAGTTAGAGGAGCAACCTCACTCAATGTATCCACCAATGTTTGCACCTCCCCGGCGTCCCTGGTGGTGGGAGCTTGGCTGGTATGGGGGCTAGAGATGGAGCCCACCAGCCTAGATGGACCGACATCCTCAATGACAACCTCTATCCGAGACCTTTTCCTAGTCCGAATAAGGGTTAGGGCGCCCTCTGTATCATCCTGCCCTCCAGCCGGGCTCTAGGTCAACAAAATGAGCTTAGCGCTCCTGACCAGCCGTCAACTCAAGCTGCAAGTCTGTGCTCGACCTCAGCTCGACCTCCATATCTGCTCCACCCTCCGAGCCAGGATCTTCGACTTGCCCCCTCTTCTGGCGACCCACTACTTATTGCTTAATAGGCTGAACAGGCTCAATCCCATCGATGGGCACCATCCCATCTCCTTCTTTTAGGAGCAAGTTGTTCCTAGCAATGGCCTCACTCTCCCTGTTGGCGCGAGCATTAGCACGGCTGTGGCTCTTTTAGCTCCTACAACGGTCACCCAGATCGATGATGTGCTCCATTTGGCTTTCTTGATCGGGCGTTAGAACTGCACATATAAGAAGAAAGAGAGTCGATATAAGAGGAACGACTTAAAACTTAAGCAAAAAGGAAACAGTAAAGGGAAGTTACTTAATCGCCATAGTGATCAAGGCGCTTGCAGTAACTTGGAACTCACTTGCATAAGGGACATTGGGCCTCAAATCTTTCTCTCTCATAGATCACCAAATTAGGGTACCTAAGGCTCCTTATAATTGTGACCAGAGGAGCAACCCCATCATCATCTCACATCATCATGCCAACTTGGACATAATAGTCCTTACTCAACTTAAGTGTTGAGTCCACACTTGGCAAAGGAAATTCCTAACCTTTCCTACTCTCCACCAAGATCAAGTGACTATTCCAGCCCGAAACCTTATCGGGTAGGTTGACGAAAAGTTTGGGTGCCTTAGACTTTGCAGGGGTGCCGATTCCCCATGCCGTTTCATTAACTACAACCTTAAAAATCCTCTTGAAAATGTGTATGCATGATTCGTACCATACAAACCGACATATCATGGCGAAGGGGACAAACACCCTGACGACATTGGCACCCAACCACATTGGGACAACTACCATGCACTTAAAGAACTCACAAATGAAGGGGTCCAAGGAAAGCCTCAGCCCTACCTCAAATTGGCCGTAGTGGAAGTCCACTCTACTCGAATTTAGGGCCCAATGCACCTATGACTCGACCTTCCTTTGCCTCTCAGTGTAATAGGTTATCTGGTAGTCTTCCCTTGACACCTCGAAGTGCTTGTGGAAGATCTTTAGGCGATACTCAATTGACTTCCTGCTGATCTGGGATCTGGGGGCCACGTATCCCCTCTTGTTGTGACCCACGACTACCGTGGAGCAAAATCTATCCACTATTATTGCTAAGACAGAGGTCGAAGTCTTACTTTGGTTGTTCTCGTTATGTTGATCGTTAGCCGCCATATCTATAAAAGACAGAGAAGCAGGGGAATCAATCCTAGAAGAATAGGGAGATGAACTACCTATGGGTGACCTAGATTCTTGGGAAAGGAAGCCTCTAGCAAGGAAAGGGAGGTATATCTGACTTAATGTATAAAATGATGAAGTGGTCGATTAGCTTGTTGAAGAGACAAAAGCGGACAACCCTTGGGTCATCAATAACCATGTCCACTAAGCTCTCACCGGCCGGGAATCCTATTTCACCAATAAATAAACCCTATTTGTTCACAATAGTGATACACTCCTCTAAGTATAACTCCTTCCAAGGACCATCCACCCTTTTGTAAACCTTAAGGTTTACACAGTTATATCCATACTTAGCCCCCATCTCAAACCATAAAACCCTAGCCATGGCGGAAATAGAGAAGCAAAACTTCAAAATCAAACCTAAAGAAACGAGATTGATGAATACTGAAGTTTTAGGAGAAGGAGATGTGTACTAGAAAAGCTTTCGTTGGCACCAGATTTGGTTTTCTTGCCTTGCTCTCTTATTAAGCTCTCAGGGATTCAGGGTTGTAAATTTTGAAAAGGGATTAATTTCCTCCTTTTATACCTCATTTCGTAATTACCTGAAGTGGAAAGGTTCGGCTAAACTGTTAGATAATTATCAAATAATGGGCCGAATTCAATGTCCACGCCAGTTCCCAAGAAGAATATCCGATCGACCCCGTACAATTAAGTGCATAAATTATGGCGCATTAAAGGCAGCTCATCAAACTGCCCAAAAGTCAAACATCGAGAAGCGACCTACGTCTTACGAGTCAAGCTGTAAATGCTGCATCCATCCTACATCAAAAATTTATCACAACTTCCTACCCGACCAGTCTAGCTAGAAAGTGTTGGTGTTATGCCCTAGGCTTATAACTATTTTGACTCATAGTTAATACCGTTATGTAATCGTCTTTACCATTTATAATAGAGAATGTTTATTTTGATTAATATATGTTTTACATGTTTATTATAATAATCTGTGTTCCTAGTTATTGTGAATAACTAGTATATGTTGGTAATGGATAATCATAGAGATGATTATATGCATGGGGATGCACATTACGCTTATGGGTACTTGTTAGAGAACAACGTACTGGACATACCCACCTATGAGATTTATGTCATGGTCTATGGTCATATATATCATAATTAAATCATGGTAGTCGTGTCCTTATAATCCTTAGTACATGAGATTATCATCGTCTTCCACATGATGAACGTTATGTTTGACGTAGTCTAACACTATCTTTAATAGGATAGCAATAAGGGCTATGTTGGCATGACCGGATTCTTGTAAGGAAGAATGATAAGTTAAGATGGGATTTGTCACTCGTAATGAGAAATGTTTGCTTGGGCCCCTCGATGAATGGTGTTGATGAAATGTATGGCCATACTCAAGAGATTTGATAGAGATCAAATGCACTTAGATTATCAACACATTCGGAATCGAGAAAGCATTGAACAATATAAGTTGACGTGGACCATGACTTATGTTCAATATGATATCATGAGACAAAGGAATTTGACAATGATCTATCAAGGAATCAAGCTTTGATGTTATATTTAATTGGGTGGACATAATGGCTTGCTAGAGACCACTTATGTCTTGTGAGGATTGATGTTTCAACTCACTACCAACATAAATATAATTCCTATAGGGTCACACACAAAGAACGGATTGAAAATGGCTCAGATATAGAAAATTAGAGGGGGCGACAACGCGCCATAGAAGGGGGCGATCGCGCCCAGTATCTGGAATTATGGGGCGATCGCGCGCCAGGTAAGGGACAACCGCGCTATTTCTCAGGACAAAGGGGGAGATCGCGCCCAATCGCCGACCTGTTCCAATTTGGTTTGGATTTTAGGGTTTTCTCCCTAATTGTTAGGGATATTTATAAAGTATAAATAGCCCATTTTTCCTCAGCCAACACAGACAAAAATTAGGGTTTAATAAATACTAATTGGTTGATTTTGATTGCGAATCAAAGATCAAAACACCGGTCTATAATAGTCATAGATTGTTGAAAAGAGTTTCAACAATAGAGGATCATCTAGCAATCCAACAAGATATTGATCTTGGTTCATTCGCGTGTGGATTACCAATAGAGGGTGATTGCTTTATCACCTAAAGCTTGAAGACCTACCATTGTTGATTCATCACAAGGAAGAACAAGGAAAAGATCAAAGTTTAGTCTACGATTCAAATTGGATTACGAATACGTGTACGAAAGACAAAATCGCAATAAAGGTTAGTAAATCTATATTCATAAGTATAATCTATTCATATTAGATGGATTTATGGCTAGGGTTTTGTGATTTATGCTAAAGTCTTCCGCTGCGCATGTTTTCCCAAAATCTAACAGTGGTATCAAAGCCACGTTTAATTATGATTAGTTTAAATTGGCATGCTAGATATAATTGGATTATATGCTTTAACATGCTAGATGATATAGATTGATGATTCTATGTGTATTGTTTTGTGAAACAATTATATGCGATATAACATAATTATGATTAATAGTTGATTGATGTAATTGATCTTCTACATGGGTTATTGATCTCTTTAATTTGATTAATTAGATTAATAAATTCTCAAATTGAAACAAATTGCTTGTTTAGGATTTAATGTTCATATTTAATTCGATTAGCATGATTATTTGAATTCTTAAATTTTGAGAATTGAATAATTGTGTAGTTAATAATTGTTATTTATTACATGATTATTTGTATGATCCTAAAGTAGGATATTATGTGAAACCCCATGTTCGTGATTATGTACACATAAGTTTCATATACAATCATGCGATGTTTGTTGCTATATAGAAAAGCCTTCTTAAATGTTTAAGTTTTATGCCATCCCTTGATTAGAACACTTGTGAAATATTTGGGTATTTTGATGTAGTTTCGACTCAGTTGGGTGCAACATTTATTTTGTTTGAGTCGCCACCTATATTATGAGGAAAATATAGAAAGACCATTTTAAAGAGATTTGAGTTTGGGGCTTAAGTGATGAATTTAGAAGGTCAGGGAGCACCACATCCACCCAATCCGAAGATCGGTCTTGCTTAAGGGGGGTTTTCAAATAATAATCCTTTTTAAAAGAAACAAAGAAAAACATCCATTTAATTAGATTAAACGGAATGTGGAATCGATTGCTTCGAGACCGTCTCCATGATTTGAAGAGACTCTAGGACGATCCTAGATTTGATATGATTATACCACTCTAACAATCAATTAGAAGAAACAAATAATAAAGGAAGATTACCTTTAGGTTGAGAAGAGATTTGGACAGAGTTTTGCCTCAATTCTAGGCTCGAACCTCAACGTTCGTCGATCAACAAGGTTGATGGGCGAATTTGGTGTAGTTTATGAGTGATATAAAGGAATATTTCAAGGAGAGAAACTAGTAAATTGTTGGGGCTGACCGTCCTCTGAAATACTGAAAGTCATCTAGTATTTATAAGGGATGATTTACTTGGTCACCAAGATTAGGAGACTCAAGGGATTTAGGATAGATCCCAAAGAAGGTTCCAGAACTCTAAGATCAGTAGAGACCCGGATTGAATAGGAGTTATCAAGAAAAAAGGTTGAAATCGACAAGGAAAGTGATTCTCCCCTCCTATAGAGGGTTATTCTCGCACGAGACATGCCATGTCCCGCGCAGGACAAGGCTTCACAAAGGACAGATTTGTCCTCCCCTTGTTATCTCGTATGCAGTTCCGTCCAAACTAATGCCCGTTAGTCAAAACTTAACGGAACATGACGAAATGGTGGATTTCTACTCCAAAAATAAAGGCGAGACTTAGAGTGGTATAACTCTGCCATGATAGGTTCAGAATGGGTTATCTACAGAACCCCTCGGTGACAAGTCTTATGGAAGAATTCATGTCGTCGATAGAAAAGACATCATTCTGAACATCGGGATGGTCGTGTCGCATGGCTGCCTATGTATCTCTATCAGAGAATCAGACAAAAACGTAGTTCGACTCTAAAATACAAAAAGACTGCTTAAGGTATTTTGAAAATCATTTTGAAAATCGAAGAGACATGGCCCAATTCTGAATATATATGTCTGTCTGAAGATTCGCCTATTTTGGCTCCAAACCTGTGGGGAAGGATGCTAGAAAACAAAGGTTTACCTCTCTGGTCCTTTGCATCCTGTTGGTTTCGTGACGATTCGCCTGTAAGGGCGCCGAATCGGGCTTTTAATGACGATTCACCTGTCAAGGCGCTGAATCGGGCTTTTAATGACGATTCACCTATCAGAGCGCTGAACCGGGCTTTTTGATGACGATTCACCTGTCAGGGCACTGAACTGGGCTTTTAATGACGATTCACCTGTCAGGGCGCTGAACTGGACTTTTGATGATGATTCACCTATCAGGGCGCTGAACCGGGCTTTTGATGATGATTCACCTGTCGGGGCACTGAATCGGGATTTTTTTTTATGGAGTGGTTTACTGTCTTCGATCAACCAAGAGATAATTTACCTATTTGGGTTCCGAATTATGTGGGATGAATTGATCTTTGGATCAATCATTTTGGGTGACATGACATCATATCGGGCAATCATGCGTACGCTACGTTCGGCTCGTTCCATGACTTGCGGTATCAATTTTTCACATTTCCTTGCTAGGGCTTCACTTTCAAGGGTAAATGTGTCAAAATCTTGAATTTTGACATTGCGTAGACACTTATTGCCATGGGCAATTTTGTCCTCTGTCTAGTAGGGTTGTCTCGCGCGGGACAACTTGTATCACGTGGGACAAGGTCTGTCGAGGGATAAATTCAGCAGTCTCAATTCATTTCAAACACTCTTGTTTTCAAATTCTCTCTCAAGTCCGACCCAAGGGTATTTTCTCTGAAATTTCTTCAATCTTTCATTGATTTCTCCTTCTTAATTAACTTTAATCTTTCCTCAATTCTATAATCAATGGCCCAAGAACGGAGGAACCCAACATTGGATAGTTACTTGTTGCGAAAAGACTATCCTCGCAATGACCTCACTTTCGATCGCCATAGGCATATCTCACATGCCATTCGTGAAGGCTTGGTAAGAATCTCTTTCTCGAATTCATCCCATGATTGTATTGCAACCACTCCATGTTTTAAATCCATTGATTTATCAAAATTTGGCTATTTCTTTCCTTTGTTAAGAACTAGGTTCAAATGTTGATGCATGCTAGATTTCTCCGGCTTTTGTTGAATTTTGATGATGTATTTGTGCATATATGAATGCCCTACACGATTTAGATTGTAGGAGGGATTGATTTGGGTAGGCAAATGCAATTTTGAGCATGATTCTCTAGTATGCACGTCAAGTGTTCGATGAAATGCCCCAAAGAAAATTTTCTTCTATTTTCTTGAAATTTTTGCCGTGGATGATCTTTGACAATGTTTTCTTGTCTTCCCTTGTTTTGCAGCTGTATAAGCCAACCTAGAACTGTCGCGGTAGTGTGAAGTTTGCCAAAACTTTATGGGACAAAGTCAAAGCCTTGAACAGGGTCCAAACTAGGGTGGAGCAGATGGGGCTTCACACTTTTGTTGATAACATCCGCGGGATGAGGCAGACTCCTCAAGTTCTCCAAGCTATTAGGGAGAGATGGTGGGATACTACCCACACGGTTCATTTGCACTTCGGGGAAGCGACTATGACCCCGACCGATTTTCTGGCCATTACCGGGTTGGAGTGTGTCGGCACTCCTCTTCTGGGAATTGGGGGTTATAAACCGGCGGGCCCAGCCGAGTGGAGGCAACTTATTAGCTTTATCTCTAGCAAGATCAAGGGATATGCTATTGAGCTCACGCCTCTTTGTGGCCAGATCGAGGCCTACGCTGATAGAGCCAATGCAGTCACGGACCGAGTTGTGAGGGGTGCTCTCTGGTATATCCTGTCAGAGACCATTTTTTCTAGCCATTCCTCCACTGCTCGTATTGCTCTTTTGGGATTTTGGAGGATCTTGACTTGGTGAGCACGTACGATTGGGGCTCAGCTGGTCTGGCTTTTTGCTACCATGCCATGGATGAGGCATGTAGGCATACCAAGGATACCATGCAGGGGTATTCTTACGCTTGGAAGGTACATTTTTTGAATTTGTCTTGCCATTATCTGCACATTTCATCTGCATTTTTGTACTGAACCCTGCTCTATTTTCTTGTACAGATATGGGGATATGCTATTTTTTTGTTGCATAAATTCGAGCTCAATGAGCCTGGGGCTCAGTTTCCAAATATCAGGAGATGGAGCCACTCCAACCGTACTGTGGATGAGGAGGAGGGGGAAGATTGGACCCTTACTATTGAGGAGGCGCGGGCCTTGCTAAACAGCTTCAGTTTTAAGCAGCAGGGCTTGTATCCGTGGACCTTGTTGGAGAATGAGGTGCATGACGCGTGGGCCATCACTGATATGCAGAGGATCTTGGTATCGCTTGAGGGAGATACCATGTATTTGGGTGAGAGAGTCTTCCCTCAGCATGGCCGGGGTTCACTCGTCAGGAGAGTACCAGAGGATCCGCCCAGGGGGATGCACCCTACTTTTCCTGTTCCTGTCGTGACATATGCCAACTATGTGAATGGATATGAGGCAGAGGACTGTGTGGTCCCAGGGGCTTTGTATGAGGAATTCTTGCCTCGTCTGATGGGTCCCCTTGTAGTGGGTGGTAGGTAGCCACGTGCGTATGCTTCTGCTTCTCCTTCCGGTTCTGGCTCATCAACCCCAAGCTCTTCTTCCCAGTATGCGGGTCCTGTGGCTTATGTGCCAGATTATGGTCCTCCGAGCTACTCATATATGATGGGAGGCGTGCAGATGATGGGCTCCATCCCGATCACTAATCAGATTCTTGAGGGTTATCGCCTCCCTCCCAATGTCTCTTCGGTAAGACTGATATATTTTTCTGCTTATACTGCTTCTTGCATCGTCTATATATATGTATATGTCCGACTTTTCTGAGTATCTCCTTTTGTTTAACAGATCACCATGTCCGCGGTGAATTACAACCGTGGGGCGAGCAGGACGGCCGGCTTGATGGCCTTGGTATCGAACCTCTCTGAAAAGCTGTTCTATAAGGCGGCTTTGGCGGCGTCGACGATTGTCTCTGCAGTGACCCCTACTTGCGAAGCCAAGAGATCGAGGAGGGACGGTAGCCCCGGTGATGATGATGATGGCGGCGCCGGCAGCTCGGGAGATATGATAGCATAGGTCCCCCTACTCCCCTATTTATTTGAGATTCTTCTGGAACTTGTACATATTGGTCGGGTTGGCCCAAATATCTTTTTCTTTCTTTCGGTACCTGTTAGCACATAGATTGCACAACAACAAGTATTTTCTTATTTACTAATCTAGTTCTAATTAGTTTTTAGCTTTCTCGACTTCCGTGGTGATATTCATGAGGAATGGAATGGCCAATTCTGGTCAAGCTTTGGGTATATATACTGTGTATGAGGGATACATTTGTAGGTTTCGAGACTTGCTTTGGCAGGTCGGGGCTAGATTGCTTATTTGTGCAGAAATTCTGCAGAAATTACAGGATTCTGTCAAGTTTTCCTTTATAAACACATGTAGTCCGGTCCAATACTACATTCAAGCCTCCAAAATTCTAGAGATATTTTATTAGGACCAAATTATTGTTTTCTTCTTCAACCCTTTGATCCATGGCTTCCAAGGAAATCGCTCCAACGTCCATGATTGTTGATGAATTTTCTTTGCCTCTCGATGCAATTCAAGCTTTCAAACAAGCATCAAGGAGCTTAGTGAGATCGTTTCACAATCGGGCTCGCAATAGGTTTATTAAAGAATTTTGATTCAGAATCCTCTTTACTTTGAAGAACCTCCAACCGGATTGGAATCTTCTGCAGAGAGCTGCTAGGTTTTGGGATCCTTATCTTCATATCTTTAATTTTTCCCTTAATGAGATGGTACCCACCGTAGCGGAGTTCGCCATTATCTTGGATATGCCTTTGACCGGTGAGACTGCAATTTCTAAGTATGATAGAAATCATTCAGAGGCATTGAACGAATTATTGGGAATTCCCCTTGATATTTGTTATGAGTTGGTTCACCGCAGGTGGGTAGATTGCTCTTCTTTTTTCGAACGCTTTGGTGGAGATTTGATTGATGAGGCTTTCCATGTTTACAAATGGAACTTCTTGCCCCTTTCTCTTTTCGAAGATGTATTGTTCACATGTAGGGGTGGCTTGGTTGACTCCCAATTGGTGGAAATTGTCTTGCAAGCTAGGGGACGTTCTAGGAACATCCTTCCTTTAGTATTGGGTGAGACCCTTCATGGTCTTGATGAGCTGCATAGGACCGGTGCCATGACTCAAGGGAGTCCTCTTTTGCTGACTATTTGGCTTAGAGAACATCTCAAATTGTTAGCCCCGCCGTTGGAGTATTCCCCTTTTATGTATCACATGAGGAAGCTTTTGATCAAGGATCTTTCTGAGGATGAGTGGGCCCAATTGATTGCAAAGGCCACTATCACATATATTATTTGGTGTTCACCTTTTTAGAGATTGAACAAGTATGTCGCCAATACCAGGGGTTTTGACAGGGTTGTGCTTTCGGGTTGCGAGATTCCTATTTCTATTATCCCAAGCGGGTGCTCCATCAATTCGGTCAACAACATGATAATTTTATTTCTGAAGGAGCCTCTCGTGAAGTGTCTTATATTGGTCCGAAGTTTATAAGGGTGTTAGCTTAAGCTTGGGGTGAAGGGACTAGTCGAGATGAATGGACGAACCTTCAAAGCTTTGATGTAAGTGTCTTCTTATCGGATAAGTACTTGGATTGGTTCTTACATAGTGGTCACCCAAATACGGAAAAGATTGATGAGACACGGCGTCCATTGTTAGGAAACTCTTTTGTCGAGAGCAGTGTTTTGAGAAGGAGAAAGGCTCAATCGGATCCTGCTAATGTAAGAACTGATCCAACCCAAGATTTCCTTGATGGGGATTGGTATGAAAGAAGAGGCAACGGTCTTCCCGAAAAGATGCAAGCCTTGGATAGGCCCAATGTCTTCAAGAGACTTGCAAAATCTATTTTCACTCGCCTTGATGGATGTTCTTCCTTGAAGGGTCCGAATCGCAAAAGAGATTGAGATGATGGTAGTGATCATGTTCACCGGCCTACAAAGTCAATGAAATGCTAGATCCTAGAGAGTACCAAGAGATTGCTTTGATAGATCAAATAGTTTAATTATTAGTATTTTTTTCATGATTCTTAGCTTAGCAAATTTGTCGTTGTCGTTAGAATTTTCCTTTGGTTATCAACAAATGCATTCGATTAATACAAGGACAAGATTTGATTTTATTATTTGATTAGACCGAACCCGAAGGCTACCTACGTTCCTCTTTTACATCAATTAAATAAGAGGCTCAGTTCGACGTAGTTCATTTTTGAGAGAAGTTGGACAAAAATTTGTTTTTTGACAGAGGGATAGTCTCACGCGAGACAAAGCTCTTTTTTTTTCAATGCACACACTGGTTTTTGCCTAGACCGCCTTTTTGGGTTTTCAATCTAGCGGGCTTCTTTTCTTGTGCAAACTCTAATTTTTGCCTAGGCCGTCCCTTTTTTGGGATTTTCGACCTAGCGAGCGATTTTTTTTCAAGAGGCCAAGTCACGCGAAGTACTTCTTGAGTTTGTCCATGTTGACCGACTTTGGTAGTTGATCTCCGATTAAACCCACCAGCTGAAGGGCTCCCCCAGAGAATATCTTCTTTACGATGTAGGGTCCTATCCATCTTGGTCCCCACTTGCCTAGAGGGTTAAAAGGTCCAGGGTAGTGTTCGCGGAGAACCAAGTCGCCTACCCTTATATTCCTCGTTTTGACCTTTTTATTTAAAGCTCTTTCCATTCTTCTTTGGTAGGCTTGAGTGTGCTTAGCCACTCTCAGTCTCCTTTCATTTAGCAGGGCTAGCTCTTCGTATCTGTTTTCCAACTAGTCGACTTCGTTTACTTGATTTTCTAGAAGAACCCTTAGTGAATGTATCTCTAGATCTATAGGTAGAACGGCTTCCATTCCGTATGCGAGGGCATATGGAGTTTCGCCGGTGGCTGTTCGGATCGAGGTGCAGTATCCCCAAAGTGTGAAGGGTAGTATTGTTGTGGGTATTTTTCAGCATGGTGACATCTTCAGTTGCTCCTGCATGTCAAGATGTTATTCCGCTGTAAGTATTGTTTAATATTTACTTATTTGATTTTTCTTAATATCTTTATTATTATTTTCCAGTAAATAAGAGAGAAGAACACGGGATATTTTCCAAGCACGTTTAAACTCTCTTCAATGGCAAAGAAGACTTAGTCTCACGGACGTTGAGAAGATAAGCTTGGATCTCGAGATTGTAGGAACAACTTTTACCCGTTCATACTTACTTTTATTTAAGGGGAGATGGAGACGGAAAAACATACGCTCATTCTCATACACACTACACACGTCTCTTTTGTAATCCTCTCCATCATCTTCCGCAGTTGTAACTCAGTTATTATAGTGAAACTTTTAAGGTTGGAGGCCTAACTCCCGGGGTTTTTTCCAAAGAGATTATTATCTCTAAGGTTTTCCTCGTTAACAAATCGTGGTGTCATTCTTTCTTTTCATGTCTTTGTTCCATTTAGTCGAATTCCATAGTCCCCTCCTTGTTATTTAAATCCATACACTTGTCAAAGTTAAGATTCAGCACTATTGTTTTTTCTACCGAAACAATTTGGCGCCCACCGAGGGGCCGGGTGGTTTATCGGTTATTTGGATCATTTCCTAAGCGAACTCATCATGTCTGCACCTCCCAATGTGTCCGCCGCCGGCAAGGGTCCCTCCATCACTCCAACATCAGGAGGTAGAACCATCTTGTTGCCGCCACCTCCTCAGACCGGACCTCAGCAAACTCAACCCACAAAGACTCCACAAAAGGAAGCAACCTCTTCCAATGTAGATGCTGACATCCGGAGTATCCTGACCAGGTTAAATCAGAGGCTGGACTAGCAAGATAGCAATTCGAAGCTGCTGGCCAATTCCATGATTAAGATGCAGAAAGATCAGCAGTTCATCGCATCTCGGCTTGAAAACATCTCACCATTGCGTGCAAGGAAACTCAACTTCAACAACACCGAAGGATCTACGCTTCAGAGTGAATTTATCCCAATGGGTAGTCCGCCTCAAACTCATCAGCCGACATCCTTAATGATGTCAACATCTTTGCCCGGGGACACCCTAATGACGCCACCTTCCGCTGGATTCACCCAGTTCATCCCATTCACTGACAACACCACTGTCACAACTACCACAGACAACTCTGGTTTGCTAAATAATCTTTTCAATAATAATAATTTCAATCGTATTCCTATGGCTGACCCTTTTGCAGGAAACCCACCAGCCAAATAGATGCAGGATCTCAGGGAGCTGATAATGAACGTGCTGCATAACTCCTCCAATCCAACCAAAGTGACTCGAATCGCTACAATCAATCCCGATTTGTCCCAAGAATTGCAAATGTCGACATCCCGGCGTTTCAATGTTCCATCTATGAAGTTGTATGACTACCAGCACCCGTAGGAGCATGTTGCCCACTATCAAGAAAAGATGGACATAGTCCATATTCCGCTTCAATTCCGGGAGGCTTGCTTATGCAGAGGATTTGGATCGACCTTGGTTGGACCAGCTCTCAAATGGCTGATTAGGCAGCCCTTAGGTTCAATTGGTTCATACGCCCAGCTTATCAACATGTTCTATAACCAATTCTCATGCAGTCGACAATTTGAGAAGCTGACAAGTGACCTCTACAATGTGACCCAACAGCCTAATGAGACTCTAAAAGAATATGTCCACCAGTTCAATAAGGAAGTACTTGAAATTCCAAATCTTGACATGTCGACAGCCACAGAAGCATTCAAAATGGGACTGAAGAAAGATTCACAGTATTATCAAGATTTGGTGATGACTCCTTGTAAGCGGTTGGAAGAAGTCAGGAGCAGGGCATTGAGATTCATAAGATTGGAGGAAGATGAGCTGCGAAGATCGAAGTCCTCATCCAAGTTGTCGACATATGACCACCCTGACAGGAATACTGAATCATCCCATCGCAGGAACAACCGTTCCAATCCTTATCCGAGAGTTGATAGCAGCAAAATTAATTCAATAGAGGGTAAGGATGAAGATAGTGATAATGTGCCTAACATTTCTGATTATTGTTTTTCTGTTGACATTTCAGGTGTACTCTGTGCAATGGGCAACCTGGGGGACAAAGCCAGATGGCCAAAGAAGACAGATAAGACCACGGGATGGCGTGACAAATCAAAATGGTGTGCTTACCATGAAGACTTTAGGCATGTTACTGAAGATTGCATCGCGCTAAGAAAGGAGATCAGTTACTTGCTCTCGAAGGGACATCTTAAGGAGTTCTTTGGGATCCAAAAAGAAGAAGGCCGAAAATACGTAAGCTCCTCATGAAGCCGAAAGACCAGCTTTCTCCCCAAAGATCAACAAAGGTGATCAATTTCATTAGTGGAGGTTCGCAATTTGTGGCACATCCTATTCTGCCGCAAAGAGACATGCTAAGGAGTCAAAAGAGGAGAAGCCAGAAAGACAACCCAGGATGTCGACACCTTGCCATGATCCAATCACCTTTGATGAGAGTGATCGGGATAATTTATTGGAACCCCATCATGATGGCCTAGTTATTTCCTTGCAGATCGCCAATTGTACCATCCGGCGTATCCTGGTGGATGGGGGTAGCTCTGTCAATCTCATTATGTTGAGCACCCTCAAGGAAATGAACATCCCAGAATCGGAGATCATCAAGAAATCCTCAGTATTGGTAGGCTTCAGTGGTGAAGTCAAAGAAACGGTGGGAGAAATAAAGCTTCCAATCTACTCAAAGGGCCTCAACACCATGGAGCGGTTCTATGTAATTGATTGTGCAACATCCTACAATGTCATTCTTGGAAGACCGTGGATTCATGGGATGAAGGCTGTACCATCCACTTACCATCAGTGCGTGAAGTTCCCTACACCTTGGGGTGTCGCCAAAATATACAGTGACCAGCAGGTGGCCAAGGAATGTTATAATATATCAATGAAGGCATCGACGTCTCCCAAACAAGCATAGCAATTACAGAGGAAAGTACGTGAAGTCCTGGAGGCTAGGGAGAACGATATGAAAGAAGTATTACTAAATCCTTCCAATCCGGACATCAAGGTACTTATTGGCAGTGACATCCCATCAGATATAGAAGAAAAGCTTATGGACCTATTAAGAATCAGAGTAAAGAGTTTTGCTTGGAGACATGATGACATGACCGGCATCAGCAAAGATGTCATCACTCACAAACTTAACATCGATCCTAGTTTCAAACCAGTGCACCAGAAACGTAGAAAATTTGCAGAAACAAGAAACCAGATCATCAAGGAAGAGGTAGAGCGCTTACTCAAAGCCAATATGATCCGAGAGGTAGATTATCCAAGATGGTTAGCAAACGTGGTTGTGGTTGAGAAGAAGAATGGGAAATGGCGAGTCTGTGTCGACTTCACCGACTTGAATAAAGCATGTCCAAAAGATCCTTTCCCTTTGCCTCACATAGATTCGTTAGTTGATGCCACCTCCGGACATGAGCTCCTCACCTTCATGGATGCATCCTCAGGATTCCAACAAATCCAGATGGAGCCATCTGACCAGGAGGACACCGCCTTCATAACGCCTACGGGTATTTATTGTTATATTGCTATGCCTTTTGGACTAAAAAATGCAGGTGCAACATATCAGAGGCTCGTCAACAAAATGTTCAAAGATCAGATTGGGGACACAATGGAAGTATATATTGACGACATGGTAGTAAAATCCAAGAAAGCCGAAGATCACATAAGCAACCTATCTCAAGCCTTCGACATCTTGGATTGTTTTAATATGAAACTTAATCCAGCTAAATGCAACTTTACAATGAAGGCAAGGAATTTTTTGGGTTATATGGTAACTAAAAGAGGCATTGAAGCCGCCCTGCACGTATACGTGCTATTGTCAACCTGTTGTCACCTCAATCTGTCAAGGATGTCCAAAGATTGACAGGAAAGATTGCTGCACTCACCAGGTTCATTTCAAAATCCTCGGATTGATGCAAACCTTTCTATGACATCCTAAGGAAGAACAAGAAGTTCCAGTGGGAGAACCAGCATGAAGAAGCCTTTTAGGAGCTCAAAAGTTATCTGTCGACATCTCCATTATTGGCCAAACCTCAGGAAGACGAACATCTTTACATCTACCTAGCAGTATCAGAAAGCGCTGTAAGTGCGGTCTTGGTGACAGAGCGAGATGGTAATCAGCAACCTATCTACTATATAAGTAAGACACTTTTAGATGCAGAGACCAGGTATTCTCATTTGCAAAAGTTAATTTTAGCTTTGATAACTGCTTCTATTAAATTAAGGCACTATTTTGAAACACATACTATAATTGTACGTACTAACTATCCTATTAAGAATGTTATGAGAAAACTAGAGATGTCAGGTCGAATGGCTAAATGGTCCATACAATTGAGCACTTATGATATCAAATATGAGCCCAGAACAACAATAAAATCTCAAGCTCTAGCTGATTTTGTGGCTGACTTTAGTCCAACCATGCAACAAGAAGTGGAATTGGAATTTCAGCAACTACAAGATGATGACATCCTGAAGATTTGGACGCTCTACACAGATGGTGCTTCCAATATGAGAGGTACAGGTCTTGGATTTGTACTAAAATCGCCACAAGGGGACATAATACCACAATCCATCAGTTGCAGTTTTAAGGCCACTAATAATGAAGTAGAATATGAGGCATTAATTGCAGGTTTAACAATGGCCCAGGAACTGGATGTCAAGCATATCCGGGTGTTTATGGATTCTTTGCTAATTGTTAACCATTACAACGGATCCTACATAGCAAAAAATGCAAAGATGATGACATATTTGGAAATTGTAAAAATTCTGGCGGCCAAATTCAAAACATTTACTTTGGAGCAGATTCCACGAGAGGAAAATTCTCAAGCAGATGCTCTGGCAAACTTAGGTTCATCCTTCAAAAGCATTTCATAGACAAGTATCCCAATTGTGCATGTTGACATCCCAGCAATCGATTGTCTTGAGCTGTTCGTTCTAGATGTCGACATACCTTCCCCTCCAGCAGCAACTTCTTAGACAACTCCTATTATCAAGTATCTCTTAGATGATCCGATCCCAGCCGAGGAGAAAAATGCTAGAGCCTTCAGGGTAAGAGTATCTAAGTATTTACTTATTGATAACCTTTTGTTTAGAAAATCTGCTGCAGGTCACTACTTAAGATGTCTAGAAGCAGATTGAGCCCATCAGGTTCTCAAGGAGTTGCATGAAGGACAGTGTGGAAATCATACCGGGGGCAGAATTTTGCATACCAAGGCTCTTAGGATGGGCTATTTTTGGCCCACAATGAGAAGAGACGCCGCAGACTATGCAAAGAAATGTGACTCCTGTCAACGACATGGTGACATCCTGCATCAGCCAGCTGAACTACTGCATCCTATCCTGTCACCATGGCCGTTTATGGTTTGGGGAATGGACATCATAGGAAAATTACCCAGGGCACCAGGAGGAAGAGTATTTCTACTAGCCATGACAGACTATTTTTCTAAATGGGTAGAAGCTGAGGCGTACGTACAAGTTCGAGATAGAGAAGTTATCTCTTTTATCAAAAGAAATATATTCAGCAGATTTGGGATACCTTCAGAGATTATTTGTGATAACGGCTCCCAGATTATTAGTAAGAAAACCCAGAATTTCTTGAATAGTTGGGGAATCAAGATGGTGACATCTTCACTTGTTCACCCTCAAGCAAGGACAAGCAGAGTCCAGCAACAAGATTATCTTAAGCAACTTAAAAAAAAAAGACTGGACCAAAAGAAAGGAAGATGGGCAGAGGAGTTACCAATGGTTTTATGGGCTGACAGGATGACATCTAAGAATGCTACTGGTCAGACTCCCTATTCACTTGTATTTGGGACAGAATCAGTTATTCCAGCAGAAGTACTTGTACCTACGGCCAGATACATTTTGTTGACATCTGAACATAATAAAGATATCTTGACATATGACTTGGATACCGTAGACGAACTAAGGGACATGGCCAAAGTTCGGATGGCAGCATATCAACAAAGGGTAGCCAGGTCTTACAACAAAAACGTAAGGGTTAGAAGGTTTCAAGTAGGAGACTTAGTCCTACGAAAGGCATTCCAAAATATAAAGGAACTCAATGCAGGCAAGCTCGCCCCAAAGTGGGAAGGACCCTACCTAATAGATGCACAGGCCGGGAAAGGAGCATATCGTCTGTCAACCTTGGATGGCCAAATGATACCATGAAGTTGGAACGCCATTCACCTTAAAAGGTATTACATCTAAACAATGCTCCCCTTAAACTCATCTCATCCCAGGTATGGACAATCCTTTATTTATTTGTAACCTTTCATTTCCCTATTTACTGTTTTCTTACTTCTCTGCAAATCAAGATGTCACTAACACAACTTGTGGAGCGGCATCAACATAGTTGACGTCCATTTTTAACATGTCTCTGTCTTATGAGGTGTTGACATACGGAAATGGGGACATGTCAAAAGTACGCAAAGTCAGAAGGACAACGAATTCTCCTCCGTCAGAGACTGGCCATCTCTTCTCAAGTAAAGGTACACAATCCCTTCTAAGGTTTAAAGAGTTAATTACCTCTTTCTTAAGATGTTAGGTTACCACACCTTCACCTGGAGTGCAAGTTATCTCTTTAATTGAGGTGTGGGGTGGGCCTATATGGGTAAACTCATATAGCTTACCCATTCCCACTCAGTTAAATGATTGATCTTATATTTTATTCTTATGGTTATGACATGTACGTGTCATCTTAAGTATCTACTGCTTTGACATACTATCATGTCACCTTACAAACTTAACATGTGATCATCCAAAGAAAATTTCAAACCAAGCCTTGACATGCTTGAAAATTACTAAACCATAATTAAACTAAAGTTACATAAGAACATCCCTAAAAGTTAAACCAACATCCAAACTGCCAAAGTTAAAATGCAAAAGTGTTGGACCAACCCAACACATAAAAGAAATTGTCTTCGGTCCTTATGGACCTATTACATAACCAACAAAATTAAAATTGTCTTTGGGATTCCACCCAAGTAATACCAGCAAAAAACCAGAACAAACTTGTTTTACCTTTTTCAGGTGGCATCCGCCTCAGGTGTTGCTTTAGGAGTAACCTCTCCAACCTCTGTTGTTCCTTCTTCAGCATCCCACTCTTTGTGCTTCCCATCCTGAAAGTCATTCCGTGTTGCTGTCATGGGCATCATCAGTCTGTTCAAGGTCCTTGGAGGCCTTATTCACCTTTTCATCATGGATCCGCTGCAAAGCTATTTTTTCATCATTCAGGTCCCAATTCACATGCTCTCCTGCCCGATATTCCTCAATCATTTGGATTCTAGTTTCAAAAACTGCTTTCGCAGTTTCATTTACCAAATCATCTCGAAGTGCTTCCATCTCCCTTGCATGTCTGATATTGACACTTGCAAGCCTGGACTGCCATTTTAAAATCTCTTCATTTTTGTCCCTGATTTCCAATCCCTTTTCCCTTAGTATCCTTGCAGCTTCTTTCAAATCCTTCTCGTATTCAACCCTACTCATATCAAAGGTATCACATTTTTCCCTCCATATCCTAATTTCTTTGGACATTAACTTAGACATCGAGACAATCTGTTATCAACAAGCAAAAAGACATTTTACTAAAATAAAAGGGGATCAATGCACCAAGATCCAAATCAACTCTTACCTGATTCTCCAACACCTCTTCATTCCAAGTTTGCTTCTCCATGCTGGAAATCTGATCCACCCTTTTTCTTTTCGAGGTAACCTTATTATCGCCTCAGGTATGGTCTCTTCCGCTTTCATCTTGCCTTTGTATTTGGCCACAATATCATTCGTCGTAAAGTCGGATTGAGTCACTGCATATAAGGATATATGTTAGTACGGACTTAGTAGAGTCGCCAATTCAATGACACGTTGATTCTGACTCACTTTTTTGAAGAACGTCGTGACTATGGACTTGAGAAAGAGGGATAAAAACTGCACCCTTTAGGCTACTCTCACCATAATATAGAAGGAGACGTCTGATGTGGATATAATTCGAAGAAGATTTGATGATAACGATGGTTATCGAGAATTACGGTTACTGGTTCCTATCAAGACCCTTTCCTTTCCTTTTTAACCGCCATGTATCCTTACCCGTCCAATCATGCAAGCTGGCAGTTGAGTATCTCAAAAAGAAAAATATTTGCCTCTACAATTGCCAAGTTAGCCAAATATTTTTGGGGACAAATTGTTGTGGGTATTTTTCAGCATGGTGACATCTTCAGTTGCACCTGCATGTCAAGATGTTATTCCGCTGTAAGTATTGTTTAATATTTAATTATTTGATTTTTCTTAATATCTTTATTATTATTTTCCAGTAAATAAGAGAGAAGAACACGGGATATTTTCCAAGCACGTTTAAACTCTCTTCAGCGGCAAAGAAGACTTGGTCTCACGGACGTTGAGAAGATAAGCTTGGATCCCGAGATTGTAGGAACAACTTTTACCCGTTCATACTTACTTTTATTTAAGGGGAGATGGAGATGGAAAAACATACGCTCATTCTCACACACACTACACACGTCTCTTTTGTAATCCTCTCCATCATCTTCCGCAGTTGTAACTCAGTTATTATAGTGAAACTTTTAAGGTTGTAGACCTAACTCCCGGGGTTTTTCCAAAGAGATTATTATCTCTAAGGTTTTCCTCGTTAACAAATCATGGTGTCATTCTTTCTTTTCATGTCTTTGTTCCATTTAGTCGAATTCCATAGTCCCCTCCTTGTTATTTAAATCCATACACTTGTCAAAGTTAAGATTCAGCACTATTGTTTTTTCTACTGAAACAAGTATGTAGGGCCAATTTTTTTTTAGTGACTGCCATTTTTCTGATGATGGTTTCGATCATTTTATTTGCGGCTTCAACTGCTCCATTCGTTTGAGGCTTGTAGGGAGAGGACTTGTGCCTTACGATTTTATATTCTGTTAAGAGACGGTCGGTTTCTTTCTCAAAATGGGAGCCGTTATTAGATATCATCTCTTGCGGCATCCCATATCGGCAAATAATGTTGTGCTTGATAAAATCTGCTACCTTTCTGGCATTCAAGACTTTGTAGGAGGCGGCCTCGATCCATTTAGTGAAATAGTCTATGGCTACTAGAACGAAATTGTGCCCGTTGGTTCCTGTAGGTGTGACCTTTCCAATCACATCTATGCCCCATGTAGAGAAGGGTCACGGGGATGTCATAGGGTACAGTAAGGAAGGTGGTGCACGCTGAAGGTTAACGTGGACCTGGCACTTATTAAATTTCTTGACCATGCTGGTGTAGTCTACTTCCATGGTTAACCAAAAGTATCCTTGACTGATGATCTTCTTGGTGAGCATATTCTTCTCATGTGAGTTCCGCACACTCCTTGATGAACATGGTCCATTATCTCTCGGGCCTCTTCTTCGGTGGCACAGAGGGGGTTCCTTTTGGAGTACTTTTTGAACAAGTGATAAACAATGATGACATAATTAGCTTCTAATCTTTTAAGGGCAACCTGAGTTTTCTTATCGGCCTCAGGCGGGAAGGTTCCATCCAGGATGAAATACCAATTGTCATAGTACCAAGGTTTCTTATCGGAGTCATCGATGGTGGCGCATTTGGATAACCACTCATCCTTATAGTCATGGAGGTCTATGACGGCGCAGTAGGCAGGAGTTTCTCGCCGAGATACTTTGAAGGGTTTTACTGCTTTTCCTGCAGGGATTTCGACCAAGGAAGCAAGTGTAGCCAAAGCATCTACAAATCAGTTTTTGTCTCTGGGGAGGTAGTGGAACGAGACATCTTGGAATTGTTGCACCAACTCTTGGAGGTATGCATCGTATCTTTGAAGGGTTGGATCTTCGATCTTCCACTTCTTCAGTGTCTGATTAATGATCAACTGAGAATCTCCATACACCTCGAGTTCAGTCACATTGCGTTCTAGGGCTGCTTCGAGTCCCGCTATACAAGCTTCATATTCGGCAGTGTTATTAGAGGCATCAAAGTCGAGGCGTATTGCTAGCGGAGTATAGATATCGCCGGGACCTACCAATAACATTCTGATGCCATAACCTTTCTTATTGGCCACGCCATCGAAAAATAATTGCCATTTATTTTCGTCCTCTATACTCATGATGTATTCATCAGGGAATCGTGGGTCTTCCCCCTTCACTTTGTCACAAGGAAATTCGGTTAACTGATCTGCGAATACACTCCCCCTGAAGAATTTCTGAGTGACGTAAGTGATATCATAACCCGCGAGCATGAAATACCGTTTGGACAAGCGCGAAGACAGGTCGAATTTGTTGAGGATGTACTTCAGAGGATCCATTCGTGCGATGAGATGAACCGGAAAGGCTTCCATATAGTGTTTTAACCTCTGTGTTACCCAGACAAGCGCAACACAAGACTTATCGAATGGAGAGTAGTTGACTTCACTGCCCTGGAATCGATGTCTGACAAAGTAAATTGCATTCTCTGTGTGGGAAGTTTGCTGTTCTTGAGCAAGCAAAGCCCCTAGTGCATTGTCAGTAACCGTGAGGTAAAGTTTCAAGGGTTTCTCCTTGTGCGGTGGAATCAGGATGGGTGGGGAAGTTAAGTAGTGCTTTACTTCCTCGAATGCTTCTTGACATTCCTCGGTCCATTCTTGTGGTGCGTTTTTCTTAAGTAGCTTGAAGATAGGATCGCACAATGTAGTCAGTTGATTGATGAATCGACTGATGTATTGGAGTCTGCCCATGAATCCTTTTACCTCTTTTTGTGTTCTTGGCGGTTGCATGTCTATGATAGCCTTTATCTTGGCGGGGTTTGCTTCTATGCCATGTTGGGTGACCATGTATCACAAGAATTTTCCTTTGACCACCCCAAATGAGCATTTTGCGGGGTTGAGCCTCATCTTGTGTTGCCTCAGTCTATTGAAGAATTTTCTGAGATCTATGAAGTGCTGACTATCTGTCCCTCTAGATTGGATGATTATATCGTCCATGTATACCTCTATTTCCTTGTGGATCATATCATGGAACAGTGTTGTGACTGCCCTCTGATAAGTAGCCCCTGCGTTCTTTAGACCAAACGGCATGACCGTATAACAAAATGTTCCCCAAGGTGTGGTGAATGCTGTTTTGTGTTGGTCTTCTTCTGCCATGAGAATTTGGTTATATTCTGCGAAACCATCCACGAATGAGCGAACTTCATAAGTTGCGGTAGCATCAACCAACGTGTCTATGTTTGGTAATGGAAAGTCATCTTTAGGGGATGCCTTGTTCATGTCTCTGAAGTCAACACAAACTCGTATCTTCCCATTTGCTTTGGTCACCTGTACTGTATTGGCTAGCTATTCTGGGTATTCGATTACCTTGATAAATCCTACATTTAAGAGCTTCATTATCTCTTATTTCACCTGCATCGACCATTCGGGCTTAATCTTGCGCAGTTTCTGTTTGACTGGTTTGGCGTTAGGTAGCAGTGGTATTTTGTGTTCCACGATCGATTGATTTAACCCTGGCATATCTTTGTAGGACCAAGCGAAGACATCGACATATTCTCTGAGGAGATGTATTAGGATTCCTCTGTCTTCCCCCTTGAAGAAGCTGCCGATCTTGGTTTCTCTGGGGTCTTCTATCGTCCCAAGGTTAACCGTTTGCATTTCCTCACTGTCAACAGGGCCCACAACAACCTACTTGCTTTGCTAATTCTTTTAAGATTTGTTCCTTTTCTTGATCTATCTTATCATATGATTCATTATTAACTAGTTCATTATATTTATTATTATTAGTTAATTCATCATTCACGATGTTAGCAATCTCAGGGTACTCGGAAAGATCAAAGTTTTCATTAAGAAAGTAGGGGAATACATGCTCTGCTGCCGCCTGAATTTCCTCTTGAGTGAGTTCATCAGAGGCGGAGCCTGACTCTAAAGTGAAGTTACAGGGCCTATCTTCCTGCGGGGATGGGGAGTACAACCAAGCTCTTTGATCATGAAATCCTCATAAAAAACGGGTCCCCCCACTACAAGAAAAAAGGCTTTTTGTGACTGCTAAAAGCCGTCACATATGTACGAAAAGCAGTCACTAAACTTACGTGTGTGTAAGAACAGTCACTAAAATATTTGTGTAAGAACAGTCACTAAAATATTTGTTTCTCCTTCTTTCGGAGCATTTACACCCAATGTTATACCCCTTTTCTTCATTCGTTGAGGTTGTGATTCTGCGTGATCAGAGGGATCCTCAATTACATTTTCTACACGAGGGCCTAATGTTGAGTTAACAGGAGCCGAATGTCTATTCTTATCCATCAATTGTGATTGATTATTCCCTGATTCCCTACCACCAATTGAACTTGTGCCATTGCCATTTATTCCCCTTCCTATTCCTGGAATCGATTTAAAAGTGAAATTGATATTATACATTGAATTAAATTAAATCACTAACTTGTTCACAAATTAAACTAAAGAATAAAATTGAAACTTAAAAAAAAAAAAGAATAACAATGGAAACAGTGTCATTACCATTTATTCCTCTTCCGATTACTGGAACTCCAATTCTTTAAACTGAAAAACAACGGAACTTGAAATTAAACATTGGTATTGCTTAAAATAAAGAATAATACTAAAAAAAAATTAGATAAGAATACCATTAGAGGCTAACTCTGAGTTAACAAAAGTTGGCTGCCTAGTGTTATCCATCTTTTCTGGTTGAATGTTCTTTGAATTGGACTCCCTTCCAACAATGGGATTTGTGCCATTCGTTCCCCTTCCGATTCCTTCAACTCCAAGGAATACAATGGGACTTGAAATCTTACATTGGTTTTGCATAAAATAAATAATAAATAAAAATTTATAGATAAAAAGTAATTCATTAATTAAGGACATATATTTTCTGTTAAAAAACCATTACCAGCAGGGGTGTTGTTACTAAAGGAATATGGTCCTTGCCTTTCTCAATAGCTATCCAATGTATATATACAACTCTAATCCCTTAATCATAGGGATTGACCTAGTCTCCTACCATAACAAGAATATTTACTTATCTACCATACGGATATACACATATCTACACAAATATAGATGATTACATAAATCTCTATTATTCTAAATTCTATCAGACCCCCGCAGTCGAAGCGGGAGGAGGCCGTATGCTGAGACTGTCCCAAAAATCATCAAAAAGTACGCGCGGAAGCCCTTTAGTGAATATATCAGCTAACTGATAACGGGACGGAACATGTAGGACCTGAACTTCTCCCCTTGCTACCTTTTCACGAACGAATAAAATATCCAACTCTATATGCTTCGTACGTTGGTGCAGTACTGGGTTATCGGACAAGTAGATAGCACTGATGTTATCACAATATACCAGAGTAGCTTTAGAATGTGGGATATGAAGCTCAAGTAATAGATTCCAAATCCAACAGGATTCAGCTACGGCATTCGCGACACCCCGATATTCTGCCTCAGCACTCGAACGAGATAAAGTGGGTTATCGCTTCGATGACTAAGAAATCAAATTAGACCCCAAAAATAAACAATAACCAGAAGTGGACCAATGAGTGTCTGAACATCCACCCCAGTCCGCATCAGTGTAAGATGTGAGAGAGGTACAAGAGGATCTCGAGAGATGCAAACCAAGATCAAGGGTGCCTCGGATGTACCGCATAATGTGTTTTAGAGCAGCCATAAACTTCGATAGAATGTAGGATCCTCATATGGTACGCCGGCCGAGCCTACAAGCTTGGCATTAGTATCGACTGGAGTCAAAGAGGGTTTGCAAGAAGACATTCCTGCACGTTCGAGAATCTCCCCGGCATACTTGCGCTGACACACGAAAAGTCCCCCGGTCATATGTGTCACAGCAATACCCAGAAAATAATTCAATGGTCCAAGATCCTTCATTGCAAACTCAGAAGCCAGAGTTGCCATAATAGACGTCCGAAGTTTATCAGACGATGTAGAAAGAATTATTTCATCTACATACAGTAATAAATAAGCCCGATCTCGACCCTTAGATTATACAAATAGGGAGTGATCTGAACGACTGTGGGTGAATCTCATAGTTGCCACAAAATCTTCAAATCTCTTGTACCAAGCCCTCGGAGCCTGTTTTAGACCATACAGAGATTTCTGTAATAAGCAGACATAGTATGAATGCATCGTATCCCTGAAACCCATAGGCTGGTGCATATAAACCGTCTCCTGCAGTGCACCATGTAGAAATGCATTTTTAACGTCCAAATGATGTATGGACCAAGAATTGGAAAGTGCCAAGCTGAGAACAGTACGAATTGTCGCTGGTTTCACAACCAGACTAAATGTCTCAGAACAGTCCACGCCCACTTGCTGTGACCTGCCATCACCTACAAGATGAGCCTTATACCTTACAAAAGAACCATCAGCATTCTTTTTATGAGAAAATATCCACATGCAACTTATAATATTCACATTAGAAGGACGGGGCACCAGTACCCACGTCTTATTTTTGATTAGAGCATCAAATTCATCAACCATCGCTGACATCAAATTAGGGTCGGATAACGCAAGTTTGGGATTAGATGGCAGAGGAGAAAGGGAAGTTGAGGAAAAAAGATTAAATTGGTGTTTGGTTTTTGTGATCCCACTCATGCTCCGCGTAGTCATGGATCGAGGAGCTAGAACTGAGGCTGAAAAGGGCAGCAGGTCAGCTGGAGGAGGGGGCTGGCCTAGTAAGGTAGGCTGAGAGATAGGCAGCCCAGAACTGGTAGGTGGGCTAGCAACAGAAAGAGGAGCAGAAGCACTTGGGGCGACCTGGGAGGGAGTGAGTATTTCCTGAGCCAGCGGGGCTCCAGAAGAGGGTATTGGCCGAGAAGGTTGAGCCGACTGGACTTGAGAATCACACCATCCCTGAACTAAGGGATTAAAGTGCTGGTCCAAAAAGGAATAATCACGATTTTCGGTAGGGATATTTCGACTCGACGCAAAGGGAAACACTTTTTCATCAAACACCACGTGTCGAGAAATAATAATTTAGTGAGTAGTGAGATCATAGCATTTAAAACCTTTATGATTTTGTGGGTACCCAAGAAAAATACAAGGATTCGAACGATTATGGAGCTTGTGGATATTAGTAGCAGGAATTAATGGGAAACACAAACAACCAAAAACCCGAAGATGAGTGTATGTGGGATTTCGACGATAGAGAATTTGAGTGGGGGAAAATTTGCTAAGACCTTTAATGGGAATGATATTCAAAAGATATGTAGCCATTGCCAACGCATGATGCCAAAAGGAGGATGGCATGGAAGAATGAGCAAGAAGGGTGCGAACTAGATTATTTATAGTGCGAATTTTTTGGTCAGCTTTCCCATTTAGAGACGAGGTGTGAGGACACGATAATCGAAAACTCATACCCTTTGACCGAAAAAAGGACTTAAATTGATTATTGTCAAATTCCAGCCCATTGTCACATTGAAAGGTTTTAATTACCCGTTCAAACTGAGTTGAAATACAGGTACTAAAGGAGAAAAAAAATTCTGGAACTTGAGACTTATTTCCAACGGGAAAAGTCCACAAAAAATTGCTATAATCATCCAAACACAACAAGTAGTATTTGTGACCCGAGGAGCTCAAAACAGGTGAAGTCCACAAGTCACTATGCATAATATCAAATGGTAAAACTGTAGGAGAAGTGGACGGAAAGAAAGGTAACTTGACATTGATGGATGTGGTTTTACCCATCCAAAAGATATGTTTTCTAGCTTATTTGATGCTCGAAATCTTGGAAATTTAATGTATTTTGTAGTGTTTTGAAAGTACAGGGGTTGAATTGCAATTACAGAGAAAATGGAGGATTTGAGCTTATTTTGGAAATTCAGGGACCAAACTGGAAATATGGAAAATTGGGAGGAATTTGATTTTATGAAAGTTCATGGGACAAAGTGAAAATATGGATAGTTCAAGGACGAAAGTGCAAAAGAGAAAATTATAGTGACCAAAGTGCGACTGTGCAATTATCGCGAAACAAGTCCAAACCAAAAAGGGGCTGCTGGCCGAGAGAAACTGAAGAGTGGCCAGCCAAAGGCAAGGCTGGCCGAGAGGAAGCATAGCTGGCCGAGGAAAGCAGGCTACAAGGAAAGGCAGGCTAGGCGGTCGCTTAAGCAAGCATGGGCAGCCGCTGAAGATGGAATTCCTTGGCCGTGAAAGCTTCTGTACAATTGGGCGGGCGCTGGGGCAGACATGGGCGACCGCCGGCCAAAGATTTGTGACGGATTCCAGTCCGTCACAAAATTAAAAAACGAGATTTTCACCAGATTTGCAATAGATCAGTGATGAATTTTCAGCATATTTCTAAATTTGACTAGGATTTTAACCAAAATTTATTTCCAAAAAGGATTTTCACCTCCCTCCTCCTATAAAAAAGGACCCTAGACTAGTTTTTTATCTCTCTGATAATCTCTCATTCTCTCTGTATATTTTCTTCACCTTTATCATAGTTTAGGTTTTTATTTATTTTGAAGATTCAAATACAAGGTTTTGTTTATTTAATTTAATGGCCATTCAAGGCTAATTTATTTGATTCGTGGATTGAGGTAAGTAACAATTTGATATTTATACTAGGGTTTTAATTCTATCTCTCTCTCGTTCTTGTTTTCTCAACATTCTTCAAAATCATTCATATGCTTCAATTGTATATTAAGATACCGTTGGCCTATGAATCTATTTGGGTATAAATCGTTTCAGTAACTCGGATGATTTATACATTGACCATTGTTGAGAAGATAGATTTAATTGAGGACGTAACTGAAATCAATGAATCTAGGTTCTTATGTTCTTGTGATTTAAATTGAATCTCTTGAAAGTTTATATTGACGTAACTGAATATATAAATGAGATAGAAATATTAGGATTTTAATGTTCTTATCAACGTAACTGTGATATTAACTTTATATTTTTGTGAATGAACCCAAGTATGAGATTGAATCCTTTTTACATGAAATAAAAAGCATAAAGTGATAATTGTTATGATCCCTAATCCATGAATCCCTTGTCTATTGATATCTTTAATTTATTTATTTTGCTTTCTTAGTTTAATAGTTCAACCAATCAAAACCTCTTTTCCTTTGTTACTTTTTTACACTAATTAAATCAATTTGTTCAGCACACAAATCTCTGTGGTTCAACCCTTACTTTTGTATATTGCTACTTCGGTAACTTGTACACTTGCAAGGTTTTTATTACAAGAGGATTTTTATCCATCAGACATGTTTACCAAAAATACAAGAAACACAAATACCATTCAAATTCGGATACTGGCAAGAAATTAAATTTTTATTGCATAGGGAGCGAAAAACAGGAGCTCCCGAATGACCTAACCTATTATGCCATAAACGAGGACAAAAAGCAGAAAAAGTTGATGTAGGAGCAGAGACACGACTGGAGTTGGTGGTGATAGGATAGAGATTCCCGGTACTATCACATCTCATTAAATGAGCCCCCGTTCGAATATCCTTCACAAAACCCACATGAATAAACTTCAATACTCACATTATTATCAGGCATAAAACGACGAATGAAATCAAAATTTTAACAAGTTTGGGTACATGAAGAACATTTGATAATTTTAACGAGGGAAAAAGGGAAGAGAGAGAGAGAGAGAGAGAGTACGTTGTCCACACCCAATAATAGGAACAGTATTACCATCCCCGACAGTTATTGATTTATTGCTACTGCTCAAATCAAAATAAGACGAGAGCGTACCTGATGAACCCGTCATATGTAAAGTGGCGCCCGTATCCATGTAAAGGTTCTCATTCGGAACATTTAGGGACATTGCATGCATTGTCGTCTCGATGTTGGTCGGTACATAAGGAGAAGAAGAAGCACCTGGTCCATGAACAGTATATGCTTGAGCCTGCTTCTAATGCATCATACCATGCGGACCGGGTGCATTAGGGTGAGCCCAATTCCACCACTGAGGTGAATGCTGCCGTTGGCGGTTCTGTGATTGAGTAGAGTTGTCGCACCCTCGACCACGGCCATTCTGAGATCTACCGCCACCATTGCCACCATCATACTGCTGCCGGCCAGAATTCTGATTGTTGTAGCGATTCCCTTGACCTTGCCCGCCTGTCTTCCTACCACTACCACAACCATAGCCCTGATTTCCCGACTTGTTGTTTTGTGTCTGACTACTACTGCCAGCGGTAAAAATTTTAACCTTGTCACCACCGTCTGAACCAGCAGCAATTAGGGTCGAGTTCATTGTGCTTGATGCCATGCTCACCTGCTTTTCCTTCCTTGATTCTTCCATCACTAGCTTGGACCGAACACTATAAAAAGATGGAAGAGGGTCGCTCTGCTAGATGATTGTCGCAACGCTGTCATAGTTCTCATTTAGCCCCGCAATTGTATGTAGTACCATCCTGTTGTTCGTAACTGGCGCATCCACGTTTGCTAACTGATCCGCAAGGCTCTTTAATTCCTTGAAATAGGCTGAGATGCTAGGAAAATCATCAAGAAGGACTTGAGAGAATTGATTCTCAAGTTGGACAGCCCGAGAATGTTTGTTGTCTCAAAAAATCCCCTCGAGACGTTCCCATGTTTTATGTGCAGTCGAACCTGGTTTGAGAATGGTCTGTAACAGATCGGGAGAGATAGTTCCATAAATCCATTGACGGATAGGGAATCTAATCTCTTCCACAGGGCTTTGTCTGATGGCTCCGTACCAGCAGCCGTCTCCGGCGGAATGATATGATCAAGAACATCAAAAACCTCGCAATGGATTTTGAACAATTCCGCCCATGACACATACTTCCCTGTTTCAGGCTCAAGAATTAGAGGTATCTAATTCTTTATATTCCCTACAGTGAATGCAGGATGCAACGGAGGGGGAGCCGTGAAAAACACCGGCCTAGGGAAGGAGATGAAGGAGGTGACTGACTAAGGCTCTGATACCATAAAGGAATATGGTCCTTGCCTTTCTCATTAGCTATCCAATGTATATATACAACTCTAATCCCTTAATCATAGGGATTGACCTAGTCTCCTACTATAACAAGAATATTTACTTACCTACCATACGGATATATACATATCTACACAAATATAGATGATTACATAAATCTCTATTATTCTATATTCTATCAGTTACTCATAGAACCTCTACCATGTAATTCTTTTCCACCTCTACCTCTCATTGCCATACCTGAGAAAGAAAAGAAAAAAAATATTTCAATAGGGCTGAAATATTTATATATAGATTGATTAAAGAAACCACCATCCATTTCATTAGTTCTCTTTCTCCTTTATGTGTGATTGCATAGGCTCCTACCATCCATTTCATTAGTTCTCTTTCTCCTTTACTTCCTCATTTTCCTATTTTGTACTCAAAAGATTTATAACCAGTAAGGTCAACGTAATCATGCTTGATCTTACATCACACTGAGTATTTACTTTTTTCTTGCTTTAATGGGCTTTTCTTGGCAGGAAATCAAGGATGCAACTTTTTGATCCACCAAGGAACTTATATGAATGAAAATTCAATTTCAAGTTCCATGTCTTAGTGATTTAGTAGTAAAGTTAACTTTTGAGTCGTGAAAGAGTGATACCAGAGTATGGCATAGGAAGCTGCCATCTTATTCTCAATCTGTTACGTTGCCAAAAGACCAATCAGAACCACAGAAGATGAACAACAGAAGTTGTTATCCAGAATCTGGAGGGCTGGAATTTTGGGTCAAGTTCGCGGAGTAAACTGTATTGACTCGAAAGATCTAAAAGGAGTGGAATACATGCTTGGAAAGATCTGTGAGTCTACTTTCTAACAAAAAAATCGGTTTGCAAAAATATTGCTCGTGCAAAGAGTTATGGGAATTTCGGTCAAGGTGCATTTTGCTGACTGCACAAAGCTTCAGCACAGTTTCGACTTAAAATAAAGAATAATAGTAAAAAAAAATTAGATAAGAATACCATTAGAGGCTAACTCTGAGTTAACAAAAGTTGGCTGCCTAGTGTTATCCATCTTTCCTGGTTGAATGTTCCTTGAATTGGACTCCCTTCCAACAATGGGATTTGTGCCATTCATTCCCCTTCCGATTCCTGCAACTCCAAGAAATACAATGGGACTTGAAATCTTACATTGGTTTTGCATAAAATAAAGAATAAATAAAAATTTATAGATAAAAAGTAATTCATTAATTAAGGACATATATTTTATGTAAAAAAACCATTACCAGGAGGGGTGTTGTTACTCATAGAACCTCTACCATGTGATTGTTTTCCACCTCTACCTCCCATTGCCATACCTGAGAAAGAAAAGAAAAAAAATATTTCAATAGGGCTGAAATATTTATATATAGATTGATTAAATAAACCACCAATATCACAAATTAGTAATTATATAGGACTGAAATATTTATATATAGATTGATTAGGGATTCATACTAGTAATTTTCACTGTCATCATTGTTCTCATCACCAAAATCATCAACATCACTAGGGATATCCTCCTCATTATCATCATTATCGATGGAATCATCATCATTGAGGAAACCATCATCATCATGATTAAGAAAACCTTCATTGTCATTATCATGTTCAACTTCAAATCCTGTGTGGGAGTCAACGTGGAGTGTAAGATTATCACCTTCAGGGTCAAACTCACATGAATTTACAACAAGGATCTCATTCTCCTGATATGTGTTTGCAACTTCCTCTTGCTCATTTTCCATAACATCATAAGTGTTCCTTGCTTTAGTCAAAATAACAGTTGACCAGCCTTCCTTTTTTGACACAAGACTTGCATAGAACACTTGAACAACCTGAGATGCAATCACAAAAGGTTCATATGACCTTAGTCTTGATTTTGTATTCACCTTGGTAAATCCATACTTATCGACTTCAACCCCTTTTTTTGTATCATACCATTCACATTTAAACAAGAAAATTGTGTTCCCTCCATAGTAACCTACTTCAATGACCTCCTCTAAATGTCCATAATAGTCTCCATAATTACTTCCTTTGACTAAAATTCCACTATTCTGAGTTGCCTTTCTTTGCTCCATTTTCTTTGTATGAAAGCGAAACCCATTAACATTGAAGTCATTATAACTAATCACATTTGTATGGGGCCCCTCTGCTAATATCCTCAAATGGAGATCATTGTCATTTTGAAACTGCTCATGAAACCATTTAACTAGGGTGGATTAGTGTTCTTGATCTACTTGCAATTCAGACATAGTCGGATGAAGCTCTTTCACTAAAGCCCTATGTTCACTGGAAATAAGATTTAAAAATAACTCATTTATTAGAATATTGATTAAATTAATGAATTTTAGTTCTAAATCTATAATACAATACAGGGGCTTTTAACCGCCTCTTATCTAGGGTATAAGTAGTGGCTGAGATTAAAAGTAAGAAATTTGATCATACGACTGATATTCCTTTTCCCTCCCACGATCTCTTCTCTCCCTCCTCCTCCGTCAACCACCATTCTTCCACATTCCCCTCTTCCCACAACAGTTACACGTCCTCCGTTCCTTCTTCAGCTCCCACGATCTCTTCTCTCCCTCCTCCATCACGTTAAACCCACCTTTAATTTCAATTGCGCTGCCTATTTTCCCCTCTTCCCACAACAGTTACACATTAAACCCACCTTTAATTTCAATTGCGCAAACTGTAATCAGGTAAGAGGTCCAGGGCTTCAATCCAACATTTGTTCTTCAGCTTCCATCCAACATTTTTAAGTCTGATGGTTGTTTAAATTTTGTTTGTTTGTTTGAAATCGACAATGGATTCCTTCTTCCGATTTAGACCACGGCAGCGCGGAGGTGTAGCGGTGGCGGAGATAGCAGACGAGAATCTCAAGAACCCTTTTGTGTTGCTGGGTTTTGAAGATTTCCAGATATTTTTTCTCTCTTTGTCTAATTGCTTATTTTGTTGGGTGTTTTTGTTCTTTTAATTATTGAATTGGATTCTTTCTGAAGTTTGTTTCTTGATCCGGGCATGGTTTGATTTTGTTTCAAATGTGTATTTATTGGTGCTATTGAAATTGAATTTCAATGGTGCCTCCCAAATTTCAATTTCATACCGTTTCTATTTTTGAGGGAATTCTTACTTTTGCTGGAGACACCTAACCACCTTTCTGTTCTGCACTGTAGAAGCAGTGAGCTTTCAGCATTCATCTCATACTCCCTGGAAACCACAATAGTTTTTATGCTCTCCTATTAAGTTAAAAACAAATGGTTGTCCTCTTGCAAAAACCCAAAAAGTTGGATAATCAGTAATGCAACCCACATTGGCATTTCAAATTTGTGAGAGTTTAAGATTCGATTATTTGGATGTTGGAGGTTGCTTAGTGGTAGTTTTCTGTGAGGGGGGTTTATTTGGAGTAAATGTGAGGGATGATACACTTCATTCACTCACTAACCCCGCCCCTCGCAGGCAGCCCTCACTTTGAGTATTCTTTTTTAATTCGCAATTTTCATTGGATCCAATTTCTTGCGTCTCTTCTCCACCGGCTTTCACAAACGATGTTAATCCATCTTCAGCACCACCCTCGAATATCAGGTTCATTTACTTTTCTGCTCTTTATGGAGTGCATTTTTTTTAATGTTTTCATGCTTTGCGGTCCGTACACTCCCACTAACATACATACACCATTTTAGATTCATGTTTTTCTATGTTTGTTTGTGAGTTACAGATAATAAATGTTTGAATTCTTCATATTTCAAAGCTCCTATTTCTGAAAGCATCGTCGGGTACGATATTCCTTTATATCCATATGTTTTTCTGCTTATTTCTCTATTGTTAAATGGGGATGAGTGTTGTTATGTTTGTGAGGATAAAGTTGGAATTTTTAGAGTGTTTGTTTTCTGCAGAAGATGGAGAAGCAATGGAGGTGAAAAAGGAAGAAGACAAAGAAAAAGGGAACTAAGTGTGAATGGGAGTTGGTCAGTCTCCTCCCCTTTATTAATGAATTGTGTGTACTTTGGATAAGAGTTAATCCCTTTTGTCAACATAAGCTTCTGATTGTGATGCATGATCAGTTCTTGGTAGTACATATTAGGAATAAACCCTTTTTTCAACACAAGCTTCTGATTGGGTTTAATCACTTTTGAGATTAGTGTCTCACTTCATCGCCTCAAACCAAAATGAATGTCCAACTTTATTTTTTATCAGGAGTATTGGACATTTGTTTTGAGACAGAGGGAGAGTTTTTTAAATGCAGATATACTCTCTATTTGAAATGAGTTTACTTATTCACTCATTGGGTCAATGTTTTTATTTTTACCTTCAATTGCATAATATTTGTTGAGCATTTTTCATTTTTGTTCCTCCCATTGAAATTTTTGTTAATGGATTATGGTGAATCACTACATCTCTTATATTTAATTTGAGGTACTTAGACACCAAGTATTACATTATCTACAAAGTTTTTGTACCAAAATGATTAAAAAAAATAATTAACAATTAAGCAAGATGGATTTCAAGATCTGAGATTGTCCAAAATACTCCAATACAAGAAGACTACTAGGGTCAAGAAATTAAAAGGTTGAGAGAGAGTTTTAAAATATGAGCTCCAGGAGTTGAAGTCATCCTCAGAAAAGAAGGCATCTTCTGATGCTAAGTTCTTGGTCGAAAGGGAAAAGAAATTAACTCAATGAGCTTAACGAACAGTTGGAGCTTAATCGAGTCAGATAATAACAAAAGCAACACTCAGTTGTTCATTTGACCCATGAAAGGGATAATCCGAGAAAAAATCTAGATAAAGAAGTGGAAAAGGTCAAAAGTGTTGAAGAAGAGCTTCAAGTAGCAAAATAGTTGATCTTAGAATTTGTGTACAAAGCTTTAGACAGAGGTGTCAAAAGTTTAGGCCGAGTAATATGAAGTTAGGGAATCATTACAAAAAGAACTTATGGAGGCTAAAAAAATGGGGTTTTGTTAACCGATAATCTTGCTTCACTAAGGGAGCTTTTAATAAAAACACAAGAAGAGCTTCATTGAGTGTCCAATGAACTAGCAACAACCGTGGAAGATCGTAATAACACAAGATTGATACTTGGAGAGTGAAATTTAAAGGTTTCTTTTTCTTTTTTGTGGGTTGTGGTTTTATCTTGAGTGTGGTTGAATCATGCTCAAACTTGACTTACATCATAAGTTTAATTGTCAATGAGTTAAGCTTTACCTAAAATATCGACCACCTTGGCTTATTGTTGGAACTCGACTTTATGATATATGTGCAGGTAATGGAATTTCATAGATGGAAGGTGAAGGAGCAAAGGAGATTAGAGGAGATCATATAGTGAGAAATTTAAGGAGACCATGTTTATATTTTTTTTTGAAACTTAGTGTATTTAACTGTCATGTTGCATTAGACGGTGGTACACAAAGTGATACATAAAATTTGGGGTTCAAATTATGTCATACTTGGGGGGGGGGGGAAATGACACCGAGTCTTCTGGCCACATTCATGAAGAACAAAATTTACACATGTACCCATTTATTTTCTTTCCAAAATACATGGAAAAATATCTTTTATTGTGCATTTTCTCCTGTATGTAAGAGTGAGATCACTGTTGTATTACTGGACCAAGCATGTAACCTTTGCTCTGTTGGAGGCATGGGGGAGAGGTTTCTTCAACGTGGAAGGAAGAGCCTCAGATCTGATATGAGGAATGGCAAGAAGTAGATGAAAGGGTTTCATATCAGTCTAAGATGGAATGAAAGGATACCCAACCCAGTCAACAAACCGTGTAGACACACCGAAAAAGAAGTATAAATGGGTGTATTTTAAGAAGATGGATTTGTTGTTGTCATCAACTCCACAACAACATCAAGGTCTTTAAGGTTTTTTATGTGGAGTGGACTCACGAGAGTATGTGTTCATGAACCCTAAAGCGAATCTAAATCATGCAAATGGATTAAATGAGATGATTCAGATTAGCTGTATATAGTTGGGAAGTTAAGTTCATTATTGGCTACCTAGTTTTTTAGGATAGAGATTTCAATATATAGTTTACTTATTTCTTTAATTTAAAGGTTTCTTTTCTTTTCCTTCTTTTTTGTTTGACATACTTTGCCGGTTGCAATTTTATGTTGCTATTGGAAGGGTTCTTCGGTCTTCAACTTGATATCATTGTGTGATTCAATTCTCTCTATAATTTAATGTTAGATTTTACGCAGAACTGTCATTTTAGTTCTAATTGATTTTGTAACGTCCCCGTGCCATTGGCACGGATACACGAATACTAGTCTATATTATAATAGGGGTGGAGAATAACCACCACACAAAGAGTGGCCATGATTTAATTTCAAAAAAGACAAAGAGTGGCCATGATTGATTCTCACCTCCAACATCAGTTTTAACTTTTTTTTATTTTCAATCGTTAGATTTCTTTTCAATTTGTTTGATCCCACGACTGTAGATTGGCGGTTTCTATTTCAATACATACTCCCTCCATCACGAGACTTTTAGTCAAATTGCAATAATTTTAACTATTAATTTAAAAATCATTATTGAAAATATTATTAATTGTGTTATAATAAAAAAAAAATTTTATTAGAATCACTATTTTTTATTTAAATTATTGATCAAATTTGCATCAATTTGAATAAAAATTTTCATTCACGTTGGACGGTACGGGAGTATAATAATGTAGTAATAGTATACATAACTATTATTTGGAAATTGATGTGTATCAAGATTTTCAATTCAAATGTAAATGAAAAGAAAACAAGCAAGTGGTCTGGTTGTGTGTACCGACTGTCTGACTTTCTCTCAATTTACAATTTAATTGACATGGATTTTGGTTACTTTTGTAATATATTTTTTAAAAATAAAAGTGTGTAGATCCGTTCGCTCCCTTTATTTCGCAGAATCAACTCAATTAAATTTTGATATATTTTTATAAAAAAAAATATGAATAATTTTATAGAAAAATATAGATATTTCCATGAAATTCTAAAAATTGTTATTGATAGTATTTTTAATGGTAAAATAATAACAATTTTTATAATTGCATAAAAATAACTAAATTTTCATAAAATTACGATCAAAATTCGATTGAGTTGACTATTAAAGTCAAAATGATCTAAATTTTTTGAGACGGAAGGAGTATTTGTTTTTATAATCTGTTACAAATAAAAATAAAATATGATGTTATATTTCCAAGTCATATATCATGGACATCTTTTTTTAAGGGACAATTTGATCATTTCACATGACATATTACCCGGAGTTAGTTTCATGACTAACTTCCGTTAACCAAAATGCATATTTTGACCTTAATTTAACGCAATACTCCATCTATTTCTATTTCGAATAATCTTACCACTTTGTCATCTAGAGCGTCTTATTGATAAGTCTCATTTTCTATGAACGAAAGTATATAATATTTATTTATTAATGAGACTCATTTGTAGTACTCATAACGACTATCGTCTTACTATTTTTTATCTCATTTTCTCTCTCACCTAAGTTTATAACCGCCTATTGACTTTACACAATGAACGGTTGATATTGATCCATAACCGCTACGATCCAAAGGCTGTCATTTGATAATTTATTTTCTTCTTCAATTATAACCGTAAGATTAATTATCAATGCTTTAATCCAATGACTCTCATTAACCGATTTCTAAAATTATCCCTGAATTTATCAATCACAATCTCTCTATTTTTCGTGATATCAGTATACTTCAACTATTTCATACTCCCTCCATCCCGGTCGAAGTGTCTCAAAATGAGATCGGCGCGAAATTAAGGAAAGTGATGTAAGAAAGAGAAAAAGGTTAAATGTTGTGAGTATGAAAAATTAAATAGGAGAGAGAATGAGTGGGAGGAATAGTTAGGAGAGAGAATGTTGTGAGTGTAAAAGTAAGTAAGAGAGAGAATGAGTGGGGTAAGAAGAGTATAAAAATAATAAAAACTTTCCTTTTTGGGATTGAGACATTTTAAATGGGACGCCCAAAAAGGAAAGTTGAGACACTTCGGGCGGGACGGAGGGAGTATTAAATAATTTTTAAAACATATATTTTTATTTATTAATGGGACTCATTTGTAATACTCAAAACGACTATCGTCTTACTATTTTTTATCTCATTTTCTCTCTCACCTCAGTTCATAACCGCCTATTGACTTTACACGAAGAACGATTGATATCGATCCATAACCGCTACGATCCAAGGGCTGTCATTTGATAATTTATTTTCTTCTTCAATTTTAACTGTAAGATTAATTATCTATGCTTTAATCCAACGGCTCTCATTAACCGTTTTCTAAAATTATCTCTGAATTTATCAATCACAATCTCTCTCTATTTTTCGTGATATCAGTATACTTCAGCTGTTTCATATTAAATATTTTTTATAAAATTTAATTTATTGTTGTATTAATAATATTTAAAATTTTATGAATAAATGAATTTTAGTAAATTTTTTGTTAGATTTCAATTAAATTAACTAAAAAAATAAAATTAAGAGATTTATAATGGGATGGATAACTAACTAACTAAATGGCGGGACCTAATATCGATAACATGACACATTTATATATAACTATATATATGTGTATATATGATCTAATGCATGTTTTAAATAGGTTTTCCCGCGTTCGACAGAAGATTTGCAAGATACTGAAGCTCCAATTGATTCACAAATGACTCCACCATAGTTGACGTATGAAGATATATGGGATGATTCCTTTACTTGCATGGTTTTGTTATTTTGTAACAAGAGTGGAGTGGGGAAAGTATCGTGAAAAGGGAATGGTGAGGATAGGGCTTTTGATGTGATTTTGTGATTGTTTATAGTACTTTGTTTCTGACACTATTCTGTTTCAATCATAATTGAGTTATGTTAAAGTCCAAGATTGATATGTATGTGGAATTGGAGAGTGATGTGGGAACGGTTTATGGAGAAATCCATCTTTGCAACTTCAAAAACGGTAAACCAATTTTCATCCCTTATGGTAAATACCATAAATTTGAACATTTGTTGTTTTTGTGCACTTTTAGATTCTTTCACATTTTTAGTTTGATACTTCAATCTAACATTTGAATTTTTATTTACTTGCAAGTTGATGCAAGAGTTAAGGATAAACTTAGGCAATACTCCCTCCGTCCCGCCCGAAGGGGCACAAATTTTCTTTTTGAACGTCCCATTTGAAGGGGCACAACCCAAAACTGAAAAGTTTTTTATTACTTCTTTATTTGTGGGATTCACTTTTCATACTTACAATAAATATCCACTAACTATTTGTAGCGATGCATGAATTTTTTAACATCTAGGAGTCGTCACTTATTATTTATTGAAGGAAAACAATAAGAAAAACCTTTTTGATATTTTCAAGAAATTCAAGGGTTCGGGGATTAAGTTATGGAATGGGTAGGTCAAGAAGTATCAATTCCACCCAATCCGAAGATTGGTCTTGCTAATTGGGTGTTATTAATCTAATCAATTCAAAGAACAGTAAGAAGAAATAAATAAACCCTAATTAACTTATTAGTTAGGAATGTCAGATCGTATGCTTCGAGATCGCCTTCATGAATTGAAGGGACTCTAGGCTAATCCTTTTGATACGATTACACTACTCTAAAATCAATAGAGGGATTGAGAAGAGAAACGAAAGTTTAAAGGATGATTACCTTTTGAGAAGAGATTCGGATAGAGTTTCGACTCAATCCTAGATTTGAATCTTGATGTGGACAGAGTTTCGACTCAAGTTTAGAGTCGAACCTTGAAGCGGACAGAGCTTTGCCTCGGTCCTTAATTCGGGCTTCGATGTTTGTTTATCAACAGGGTTTATAAACAAACTTTAGGTGATTTAGGGTGATTTTGTAGAAATCTTTCAGGGAGAGAAACCCACAAAATGTGTGAGTTATGTGTTTTCGATCGGGGATCGGGGACCTCTGAAATACTGGAAGTCACCAAGTATTTATAGGGGCTTAAGAGGTGGATGCATGACTTGTTCACCAAGTTTATGAGACTCAAGGAAGGTTCCAGAACTCAAATGTGATTGGAGAACCGGATTGATAAGTTTTTATCCAGAAAAGAGTTTGAAACGGAGAAGGAAAGTGATTCTGCACATCCTGCCGAAGGGTTGTCTCGTGCGAGACACGTATGTCCCGCGCGGGACAACTATTCATTTGACCATTTTGTCCTCTTCAGTTATTCTGTTAGTCAGTTAGGTCCAAAACTAATGAGGTTAGTTAGAAACTTAACGAAATGTGATGAAACTTATATGCTTTCATCAAAACATAAAAGAGAGATGAAGAGTAGTGTAATTATGAATTATTGGTTCAGAATGGGGTGTCTACAGAGCCCCTCGGTTACAAGACTTATGGAAGAAGTCATGTCGTTGATAGAAAAGACATCATTCTGAACATTGGGATGGTCGTGCCGCACGGCTGCCTACGTATATCTAAGAGAGAATCAGACCAAACGTAGTTCGACTCCAAAACACTAAAAAGACTATTTTAGGTATTTTAAAAATTATTTTTTTAAAAATCGAGGAGATTTTATTTTTGAAAAGGCAAATCCATACTGAGGAATCAAATCATGACCCAATTCTGAATATACTTGTCTGTTTGAAGATTCGCCTGTTTGGGCTCCGAACCTGCGGGAAAAGATGTTAGAAAACAAAGGTTTACCTGTCCGGTCCTTTGCATTCGAACGCTTTGTCTTTTGAGACTGAAGTGAGGTGACGATCCTGGCGATTCGGGACCGAGCTTTTGTTGAAGTGACAATTTTGGCGATTCAAGACCGGGCTTTTGTTGAGATAAGTATTTGACATACTGACCCTAGATGCTTGACACACCTAATTGGTGACGATCCTGGCAATTCGGGACCGAGCTTTTGTTGAGGTGACGATCCTGGCGATTCAAGATCGAGCTTTTTTTTTGTTGTTGAGTACTCGACATACAACCTATAGATGTTTGACACACCTAATTGGCGATGATCCTGGCGATTCAGGATCGATATTTTGTTGGTGAGTACTTGACATACTATTTGTAGATGCTTGACACACCTAATTGGTGATGATCCTGGCGATTCGGGACCGAGCTTTTGTTGAGGTGAGTACTCGACATACTACCTATAGATGCTTGACACACCTAATTGGTGATGATCCTGGCGATTCAGGACCGAGCTTTTTTTGAGGTGACGATCCTGGTGATTCAGGATCGGGCTTTTTTTGTTGGTGACGATCCTGGCGATTCAAGACCGGGCTTTTTTTGTTGGTGACGATCCTGGCGATTCAAGATCGGGCTTTTTTTTTGTTGGTGAGTACTCGACATACTACCTGTAGATGCTTGACACACCTAATTAGTGATGATCCTAGCGATTCAAGATCGAGCTTTTATTGAGGTGACGATCTTGGCGATTCAAGACCGAGCTTTTTGTTGGTGAGTATTTGACATACTAACCCTGTAGATGCTTGACACACCTAATTGGTGACGATCCTGGCGATTCAAGACCGGACTTTTGTTGGAACATGCTTGACGCAATAAAGATGCTTGACGCTTTAAGAGGTTCTTGACGCACATGTCTGATCTAATTCTTGAAGGTAGGCACTTGACATGCTTTATGCACTTTAATTCCTGCAAGAGGGTTAGTGAAAGCAATTGCATAACAACATATATTCACTTAAGCATTTGTTTGTTCAAGATGATCAATGTGCACTCGACTCCAAGAATCAGCGGGGAGAATGAGTTCTATTATGTGAGAATTGAAAATCGTTTGTGTGATATAGATTTTGGTTCAGAAGACCAACTCGTGAGGTCCATCTAAAGATCGAATGAGGCAATCATCTAATAGGATTTTATTGAGATAACCCAAGTTCAACACTAAGGCTCGGGATACTTCAAGAATTTTTCGTTATCGTAGGACTTTTTGATCGTCAAGCCCATAAGTTTTTTCAAGTGATAATCATTGACTGAACAAGGTCTAATCCACTACAATGGCTTTTGCTATGTAGAACTGATGCTGCCCAATCCAAAGCACGCATTTTCCAAGGCTTCTCTTGATACTAACCCCAAGAATTCTTGTATGTTGTAGATGACTTCGTGAACAGGCTTGTGAGGCTGCGTGAATTGAAGAAGGATCCCCTCCTTTTTCCCTTTGAATTTTTTTTCTTTTTTTTTAAGGTGACGCACCTTGATTTTTGCCTAGATCGCCCTTTCGGGTTTTCAATCTAGCGGGCATCTCTTTTGCGTCTTTTATTTTTGTACTCTAACTTTTGCCTAGGCCGCTCTTTACAAGTTTTCAACCTAGCGAGTCACTTTTTTTTGAAAAGTATGTTTACTCGAAGGGGACCCAGTTGGAAGAATCTCGTTAAGGAGAAATATGAGATCTCAAGTTTAGTTGAGGAGAGACGTACTCTATTTTTTGGAAGGTGATCCAAGCATTGAGTCTTTTTGGGGGAGTGTATTCTCTAATGATGAGAGTGAGAAGCAAAAGGGGAAAGCTCCTAATGCAGATTTGATTACTCTTGAGAGTTTGAGTAGAGATTAACTTGGGGAGGAAAGGTTAGGAACCCCCAGTTTTGCTGCTTGGATTTCAAGAGTGTGTATGAGAATGGTTAAGAGGAAGCCCCTAGACTCAACAAAGAACGCTATATGGCTCAAAGGTCTAGAAAAGTTGTTCTACCTTTAATGGATCTTGCATCATCTAGAAATTTCTTAACGAGTTTGAAAAGAAAGTCAATCATTAGCATGACTTAAGGCTAAACATTTTTCTTTATGGATTGATGTTGAAAGTTTTCTTCATTTGCGCTGCCATTCAGGCTTCATTGTAAGAGGATGTTGAGGAATCCTCTTTTCTTCGTAGGTATTACTTAACTCTTTTTCTCTGTGGGAGAGTCCTTCTTGCCTTTGTTGAAATTCCATCCTTGTTGTGGGGCGATGAAGGCTTTGAGAGTTTTTTTTATGCTCTATTTTTATGCTCTATTTTTATTTATTTTTGTACTCTCAAAGCCTTGAATTGAGTAGCCCCACTCTTCTTGGGATGAATGTTGATAGCATCGCCTTTGGCTTCCTTCGTTTGTTGATCTTCGACTTTCAACAGGAGTAATGTTTAGACTTAAGCGTTCTAATGATAGTTTTCATTACAAACTTGTTTAAAAGTTTCTATTTTTCGTGACGATTTAAGGAATCAGGATCCACTATTCAGCATGGATCAAATGATACTCATAAAGAAAAACAACTCTTGGGAAGGTGTTTAGAATAAAGCGATAACTTTTATTGATAAGAAAATTCGAAACAGACTCGATAGTTCACTTGACACAAACTAGAGAGGATAGAGATGGACTAGAAAGACTCTTCGAGAACATACTAGGAGGTTGTCCTAATCTATTTTTTTTTCTTTTCTTTTTTTTTTTAAAGGAAAAAAGGAGAGGACAATCGGAGCCCCAAGGTGGTGATGCTTCAGTTGATCTTGCCGACTTCATACAGTCTTGGATGACATCCCTCAAATTGTAGCAATTGTTGGTGTCATGACCACTAAACTGATGGTAATCGCAAAATTTGTCGTGGTCCCAATCTTCTCTCATTTTTTTAGGATGATAGTCTTCCATTGGCTTCAGTTTTCCTTGGCCTACTAGATCATCGAACATTTCCTTAAGAGTAGCCCCACCAAAATCATGATAGGTACGACCGGCACTCCCCTTTGTTGGACAATTCTCCTTTTCTGAATTCTTTTTAAGACGGATCAATTCATCAATTCTAATGCATGATTTATGGAGCTCAAGGAAACTAGGGAATTAATTGCCGACAAGCTTCTCTTGGTACTCTTCGCGGAGGCATTGAAGTAGGATGTGAATTTGTTCGTCTAGGCTTGGCCTATCAACGATTTCAGTCAGTTTGGTCCTCCATCTTTTGACGAAGTCTGTGAATGACTCATTCGGGAGTTGCTTGGTTTGATCAAGGTCTCTCCTAGTAGTGCGGTAGGTAGTGTTGTCCTTAAATTGTTCTTGGAAGGCATGAGTGGCGAGTGGCCAATCAAGTCTTGTGAAGAGTGGAAGAGTCATGTATCAATCTATAGCGGCACCATCAAGAGTTTGTGGAAAGCATTGAACTTGCAAGTTGTCATCGACACCCATAGGTAGCATGGCCCAAGAGTAAGTTTCCAAGTGGGATTTTGGACAAGTAGTACCATTGAATTTTGCAATGTCGGGTGTTTTGTACTTTCTAAAAAGCTTTGACATGGATTGACGAAGGGTGTCATAGTCAATAGAGAGTGAGGCTCCCTTGCTCATATCGAGGGATGCAAGTTTCTTTTCTAGCATTGCCATGGTAAGGGGTTTGTTCTTGCTTTCCCTCTTGCTTTCTTTCTTGTAAGCATAACTCTCATTGTCAGATGAGGAAGATGATGAGCTAGACTCATACACCTTTTTCTTGTGCTTGCGGTGGCTTTTAGCCTTCTTAGTGTATGATACTTCATCATCGGAAGAGGTCCCATTCTCTTTCTTCTTTGAGCTTAATTCGGCCAATTTTAGTTTCATGGCTCGGAGTTCGTCAACCATGGCTTTCATTTCCCCGGCTTGGATTCTCCTTTCAAGTTCTAATTGGGCCTTCATTTCATCGGATTGGGCTTGTAGCATTTCTTCATATAGAGTCCTTTGATCCTCAATTTCCTTCTTGAGTGCTTCGGAATTCATCGTGTCGAAAGGAAATTGAAATGCTACCGTTGGAGAGGTAAGGGAGCTTGACGACCTTAGAGATGAACTAGAGATATCCCAACGAAATGCCTTTTAGAATATTAGCCCCAAACGATCCTAGATGGAGAAAAGGATGATGGTTAAAAATTACCGCACGAGCGATTTTTTTTTTTGAAGTTTTATTTTATTAGAGACGGAGTTTTGACTCAAGGAGGGAGCGCACATCGATTATCAATCACAAACACATATTCTGCAAATAAAGCCTCGCGCGAGACAAGGTAATCTCGCACGAGACAACCATTCGGAGAGATGGATTTTTTTCTTTTTATTTCCTAAAATCATGGTCGGACGGACAAAGATCCGTTTTCTATCTAGCATCCTAGGTAAATCTTGCAGGCATACATAATTCGAACCAAACCTAGGGACTCAGTAATTAACCATTCTTTGTAAAATAAAGCCATGTAAAATCATTTTTCAAGAAGGATTTTTTTTTTCTTTAAAGGGTCTTCCGAAAGGATTATTTCGAAGGGACATTTCCGAAGGAACTTTTTATTTTTTCGAAGGAACTTTTTCGAATCCTTTCTCGATAGTCAATTTTACATTAGCTTTATTTTGGTCAAAGACAAGAAAGATTATCGAGTCAAAACCGACCGGTCACGGAGTGTTCCTAGAAAATATACTACATGATATGTGGCGATGCAGGGCTGGAAGGCTAGGCTCCCCGCGATATGACAATCTAGGTGGATTGAATACGCGGAGTGGGATGATCCAACTTCGAAGAGACCGGCGACTAGGTGGTTACCGTCATTTGTCCTTAGTGTGGGTTCCGGGTTAATCGGGGTATGTAGTGCAATGACAGTTATAATATGAGTGCGCGTGTGTGAGAGTCAACTCTAGGTGATAGACTCAGGCCGTCGTAGTTCCACGCAAAAAGGAGAGAGAGAGAATTAAATTAATTAATTACAAAGCCCGAGTCAATCGTTGACCGGTAAAAATTAAAATAATCCAATCTCACGCAAGTATATAATTTATGTATAAATTAATTATTCTACCCTGCAAAATAAAGTTAATACGAGCAAAATAGAAATAATATTTATTTTGATTTTTCTGAATTTTTTTTCTTTTGAAGCTTTCTTGAAACTGTTTTTGTTTGTTTGTTTTTTTTTATAGTTAAATTTTGGAACAAGTCAACCATTTGTTTTTTTTTGTTTTTGGACATAGTCAAACTGTTAAAAGAAAGTCAATCTGCTTAGTATTTTTGTGTTTGGCAAACTTGGGACTAAAAAACCTTCTTTTTTAAAAAAAATTGTAGTCAACTTTTAGTGAAAGTCAGACCTAGTTTTTTTTCTTTTCCATGATTGGATACCGCCAAACAAATTCTTCGTAAAATGTAACCTTAGTATCGCGCGGACAAGCATTCGCACAATAAATTTTTTTTTGGCCAACGGTGCCAAAAATTCCAAAAATCCAGAAAAATCAGATTTTAAACGAGAAAATTGAAAAGATTAATAACACCCAATTGTAACGCAAGTCTAACCTTCTTAATTAATTATTCTCAGTGGAGTCGCCACTGTAACGATGCGTGAATTTTTTAACATCTAGGAGTCGCCACTTATTATTTATTGATGGAAAGCAATAAGAAAAACCTTTTTGATATTTTCAAGAGATTCAAGGGTTCGGGGGTTAAGTTATGGAATGGGTAGGTCAAGGAGCATCCATTCCACCCAATTTGAAGATTGGTCTTGCTAATTGGGTGTTATTAATCTAATCAATTCAAAGAACAGTAAGAAGAAATAAATAAACCCTAATTAACTTATTAATTAGGAATGTCAGATCGTATGCTTTGAGATCGCCTTTATGAATTGAAGGGACTCTAGGCTAATCCTTTTGATGTGATTATACTACTCTAAAATCAATAGAGGGATTGAGAAGAGAAACGAAAGTTTAAAGGATGATTACCTTTTGAGAAGAGATTCGGACAGAGTTTTGACTCAATCCTAGATTTGAATCTTGATGTGGACAGAGTTTCGACTCAAGTTTAGAGTCGAACCTTGACGCGGACAGAGCTTCGCCTCGGTCATTGATTCGGGCTTCGATGTTTGTTTATCAACAGAGTTGATAAACAAATTTTAGGTGATTTTGTAGAAATCTTTCAGGGAGAGAAACCCACAAAATGTGTGTGTTATGTGTTTTCGATCGGGAATCGGGGACCTCTGAAATACTGGAAGACACCAAGTATTTATACTGGCTTAAGAGGTGGATGCATGACTTGGTCACCAAGTTTAGGAGACTCAAGGAAGGTTCCAGAACTCAATTGTGATTGGAGAACCGGATTGATAAGGTTTTATCTAGAAAAGAGTTTGAAACGGAGAAGGAAAGTGATTCTGCACATCCTGTCGAGGGGTTGTCTCGCGCGAGACACGTATGTCCCGTGCGAGACAACTAGTCATTTGACCATTTTGTCCTCTTCAGTTATTCCGTTAGTCAGTTAAGTCCAAAACTAATGAGGTTAGTTAGAAACTTAACGAAACGTGACGAAACTTATATGCTTTCATCAAAACATAAAAGAGAGATGAAGAGTAGTGTAATCATGAATTATTGGTTCAGAATGGGGTGTCTACACTATTCTCTACCCCACTTTCTCTTTCCTACATCACTTTTCATACTCACAACATTTATTCCACTATACACTTTTTCTCTTTCCTACATCACTTTTCTTAATTCCCGTGCAAGACAAAAACTTTGCCCCTTCGGGCGGGAAGGAGGAAGTATATGTTTGTAGTTTATGATTGTTTGCTACTCTATTTGTTATTATTTGTGCATATTTAGATTCTTTCACATTTTTAGTTTGATACTTCAATCTAACATTTGAATTTTCATATACTTTCAAGTTGATGCAAGAGTTAAGAATAAACTTAGGCAATATCAATTTATAGTTTGTGATTGTTTGCTATTCTATTTTCATGAATTTTGAGATATTAGGAATTTTGAGACATTGGATACTTATAATTGTGTTTATCTTTTATTTTTCTTCACTTGACCACCATGCATACTGTCCCCGTGCCATTGGCACGGGTCAGAGAGTACTAGTTGTGTTACAAAAGGGATACTTACTTTATTTTATCATAAGCTTTCTCATAATCACAATTGAGTAAGATGTACAAGGATATAGCCCTAAGTTCTTCACATGACAACCAACGGTTTTTTCCTTGCCTAAGGCACGACCACTTGGTGCAAAAACTGATAATTCTCCTTCATATTCTTGTTGACCCCCATCATCATTTCGATCGGTTCTATTGAACTTGGTAAGAATACTAGAGTCAAAATAATGAGAACAAAAATTGACAATTTCCTCAATCCAATATGCTTCTGCAATGGAGCCTTCTGGACAAGCTTTATTGTACACCTTTTTTTAAGGTATTACATGCACCTTCATATTTAAAAGAAATATATATACACATATTAAGTGAGAAAATATCATGAATTGGTTTTCTAGTTGAAAAAAAAAATCAAAAGGAAAGTTGAAAACACTATAGGCTATTACCTCTCAAATGGATACATCCAGCGATAATGCACCGGCTCTCCTAATTTGGCCTCATATGCCAAGTGAATTGGCAGGTGCTCCATATAATCAAAGAAAGAAGGAGGAAAAATCATCTCAAGCTTACATAAAGTTTCAACTATACCTGATTCAAGCTTATCTAACTCCTCTTCTTTATATACCTTTGAGCATATATCACGAAAAAATTGGCTCAATGCATTTAAAGGTTCCCAGACTTCCTTTACGAATTCATGAAAGGCAATTGGCATGAATCTCTCCATTAAAACATGACAATCATGTGTCTTAAGCCCATATATCTTGCACTCCCTTGGGTTAACACACCGAGAAATGTTTCCAGCATACCCATCTGGGACTTTTAGCAAATGCAACCACTCATACACTTACTTGCTTTGTTCATTTGTCAATGTGTACTTAGCTTTTGGCAATATCGTATTTCTATCTTGCCTCTCTATTGGATGCAATTCTGCTCTAATGCCAAGAATTTTTAAATCTTTGCGAGATTTTAAGTTGTCTTTGGTTTTCCCATTAACATTCATTACAGTGTATAAAATATTATCAAAAACATTCTTCTCAATGTGCATCAAGTCTAAGTTATGTAGAATCAAAAGTTAACTCCAATACGACAACTCAAAGAAAATACTTTTTTTTGTCCAATTATGATTAACCCCAAACCCAGGAGTTTTTTCTTCACTATTATTCCCTTTCCCTAAAGTGATCGAATCAAATTCAGTTACATAAGCCAAAATTTCATCTCCACTTTTTATTCGGGGTGCCATTTTTCGCTCAACTTTATTATTAAACTTTTGCTCCTCAACCATCGACGATGACACCCAAAGTAGCACGACTTTCTGCCTTCTGTAAGGTTAAAACTATACTAGTATCTAAACAACAAGGACTTGAATTCTTTCCATGTGTGCTCCACCCGAATAACATATCATATGCAGGAAAGTCACTAATAGTCCACAATAGAGCAGCCCTCATGTTGAAGTTTTGTTTAAGTGAAATGTCATAGGTGTCGACCCCTACATTCCACAATGTATTTAACTCATTTATCAATGGCCCCAAATATACATCAAGTTCTCTACCTGGGATTTTAGGACCAGGAATGACCAAAGGCATAAACATGTATTCTGGCTTCGTACACATCCATGGTGGGAGATTATAAGGGAAAATGAACATCGGCCATGTTGAGTGAGGCTTAGCTTGAGTGCCCCAGAATGGGTTAAACCCATCCGTTGCCAAATCAAGTCCTAATGTTATGAACATTACATGAGAAAAGAGGAAGGATATTGCTTTGATCAAAATCCTTCCAAGCCTCACCCCATCGCCCGTATGCCTAAGCTCACCCTCAACATTCGTAAAATGCCGCTTTACACCATGCCACCTCATATGTTCGAGTTGTCTTTGATGACAAGTAAAGTCTTTGAAGCCTAGGAATAAGTGAGAAATAACGTACGACCTTTCTCGGAATAGGCTTACATTTTTCCCTTATGGCAACATCAAACATTTTCTACCTAAGGCTCACCAGCACACGGGACATGTTTTCTAACTCTTTATTATTTCCCCAAAACAAGACACAATCATTTTTCGCATGCATGTATTT